>JAJAGP010000258.1:541645-544305 GCA_025084515.1 Ancistrus triradiatus | reverse complement strand
GTAACAGCAGAACAAACACATCCACACACAAACAGCACAGTGCTTTTATTAACTGTACTTCAGAATTCAGCTCTAAACATGACTCCGCTGCTCGCGGTTTGTTTATGAGGCCGCTGCTGACAGAGGTTAATGACGATGAAGTGTTCCATTGTGTTTTGAGTCTCTCTAAATAGCACAGAACTAAAGAGGGAGTAGGGATCAAAATGAGAGTGTAGGCATACATTTAGGACACAGCCATGTCTTCCGTGTGGAAGCTCTTCAGAGTGTGCTGTCTGCAACACATGGATGGTCGAAAATAAGCCGTGGGGGAACGAATTTAACACAGCATCACCCCAGTGAATATGTGGAATCTGAGAAACTAACATGTGGAAAGAGATTACAGCTAAAGAGAGTGCAGAGCCGGGCACAAGCCAGCAACCCCGCTATCATTCTTTAGCAATGAAGAAGCTTCCATTAAAAGAAAAGTTGAACAAAAATGTTTCTGTATGCTGTAATTTATCATTCTTAGACACTTTGTAACGGCACTTTAACATCGATTTAAGTTACATAAAACCCAGGTTTTGAAACTACTATCAGTATTGTTTAAGTTTACCTTTTTATAAGGGGTGACCTTTAGCTTTATTAACAGTCGAACGTGCTGTGTAACACAAGGGCTTTGAAAAACCATTTTCTAAGAAAAAGATCAGATAAAACTAGTGACGCACGATATATCGGCGGCCGATATATTATTTGCCGATATATGAACTTTTTTCAGATATCGGCATCGGTCCGATATTAGAATTTTGGCCGATATTATAACCGATATTTATAATCTATTTACATATGAATATTTCTTTGATTTTTCTTTTGGCTGTTATTCATTAAACAGAACATCTGATGATGCTGACTGTATAGTTATGGATGCAGTTCTGTTCTTCCTTGGAGGTTCTCAGTCATAAGATTTCTTACACACTTTGTTCTTGTTGCTGACTGCACCAGTTCAAGACAACAAAAAAAGTTTCCTACCTTTTTCAAGGAAGATTAAAAAATCTAATGGAATTAAACCACCTTTCCTGATTTAACTGTTTTGTTTATTATTATTTTATTGCAAAAATATTTTACTGTATTTGAAATGCAGAAAGGTTCAATTATCGGTTTTCAACATCGGTATCGGCCACAACAATGTGCTAAAAATCAGTTATCGTATCGGCCCAATAAATTCAATATCGGTGCTTCCCTAGATATAACACATGAACAATGTCACTGTGTCCATATCAAGAACTCCTGAATCAACATGGTGGCAGAGACTTTTCATTTAAACACAGAGCTATTAATTTACTACTAAATAGGTGGATAGATTACAAAACTGATACTAGAGGTTTAAACAAAACATGTAACATGGCCGTATCATAAGCGCTGCAGGACGGAAATGTATCAACTCCTCACACAGGTCATTTCAATATCCAAATGGTTGTCTGATCCTCATGCTTCCTCTTCTTTAGGTAGCTTTATTTAGGTAAGATGGACAGGAGAATGTGGTATAGTGACAGCAGCTTGTATGACACTGCATACGTTAATAATGGCTGACTGTTAAAAAAAAAAAAGAATAACTGAATAACTTCTAGCACCTGTGCAGCTGAATTATTGTTTAATCATTGACTTAGTCGATAAGGTCTAATTAAAGAGCTTAAAAAAATCTGTAAATGAATAACTCTGAAGTAGGATGTGCAAAGGCAGCCTCTGAACTGCAGTTAAACATTATATCATAGTAGCCATAACAAAACCATCAATAACAAAACCAATTTCCAAAAGTATGCAGACACCTTACTAATTAGTAATCTCTTACTTCAGGCTCTCACTACGAACAGGTTTATGACATGAAGCATATAGGCACGGGATCTCTATAGACCAATAGGGGCAGCAGAATGGGTTGAACTGAACACCTCTGACACGCAATTTGACACTTTTGAAGTTTTTCACCTCCCCTACAATCAGTTTGCCAAGTTTCCAACCCAAGACCAAGTCCAAAAATAGGTTTTCTAACTTTGATGGATGACTTCGGTGGCTTGCAAAGACCCACAGCTCCATCAGATACATCTGGGGTGAAGTGGAATGAATACTGTAAGCCAGGGCTTATTTTCCAGCATCAGTGTGCCCAACCTCACAGTCATGTTCCAAAATCTAGTGAAATGCATTCTCTTGTAGCAGCAAAGGGGAAATCCCTATTACGCTTTTGGTTATCTTGTGGGTGCCCCCAAACTTTAGTTAGTGTAATTGTTTGTGTATTGTGGGGACAAGTCCTGAGTGTGTTTACCAGTAAATGGGTTAAAGTAAATGTCAATGATTTGTCAGAAAGGCTACTGATTTAGCTCACAGTTTTGAATCTTGAATCAAAACAACTCAGTCCTGGCAGAACGATTTTAACTGCATTATGTTTATCATACCAGTTTTCTTTAACCAGTTTACATTCTTCTGTTTTAAAGCCCTTTGTATTAGCTATGTGAATGATGTGCTACACAATTCAACTTGTTTGCTTCAGCCCCTCCCTACATAGTGTTCCAGTCAAAGCTATGCTCCTAAAACACACACATTCCAACCTGATTGACAGCCAGTAGAACAACTTCTGATTGGAGAACTTTTACAGATCCTGGAGTAGCCACAGAAAGCATTTCTTTTGTTTT
>JAJAGP010000258.1:456645-536645 GCA_025084515.1 Ancistrus triradiatus | reverse complement strand
GGGAGCTAATGGTTGTTAAGTGGTTTTACTAGGCTGTTGCTACATGGTTGCTAACGTTTTTGGTAAGATATGAATATTTAAAAGACATTTCAGCTGTGCATATATTTCTACATATTTGGCTTTTAGCTGTCAGGATATTTATGTTAAGTATTACTTATCTGTCTAGATAGTTATGGCTACGTTTCATAAGTTGTTCAGGTATTCATGGTTAATGGTCATTTAGATGCCTACATAATTATGGCTAAGGGTCATTAACTGTCCAAACAATTATGGTCATTTAGCTGTCTACATGTCAGGATTAAGCGGTTAAGAAAATGAAGGAATGAATCACTTGAAACAGGTGATTGAATGAATGAGGAATGGGGTCAAATTCTGACCCAAGCATATTTTTTAAAATTACATTATCCCACACCTCCAGGCCACACCTTATCAATGAAGTCATATGGGACTGTGGTAGCCAGCGGTTAAGGTACTGGACTATGGACCAGAAGGTCCAGGGTTCAAATCCCACCTCTGCCAAGCTGCCACTGTTGGGTCCTTGAGCAAGACCCTTAACCTTTGCTTGGATTGTAAGACTGTACCAATTGTAAGTCGCTCTGGATAAGGGCGTCTGATAAATGCTGTAATATGTAAATTTAAAAGTCATGGTAGACAGCCCAATTTTCATACAAGCATTCTTGTATGTCATTTGAATTAGTTTCTTAAACTTCTCAAGGCTAACCCTCTGACTACACCATTGTTCTATTGGTCATATTTAATTACACATTCTCGCTATATCTCTACTAGAAGGTATTAAAGCACACCAACATAATAATAGTTAATCACAATCATCACAATAGTCATTTTTAAAGCCACAGGCCTAAAAAATGGTTAGGTATCAATCCTTTAAAAACAACTTAATTACAACCCTATCGGTTTCCTACACTGTTGGAATACCCTTTGGTGGTAAAGCCCAACAGCTGGTAAACCAACGAGTCCGTGGAATTCTTGGTAAAACCTCCAGTCAGTCACATGGTGCTTCATCCAAACTTGTATAATAGAAGCGTTTGTGAAGTAGCTCCGCCCAGTATGAAGAACCGTATGAGGAACAAAGCTCTATTCTCTTCTCTTATTGGTCACAGTTCATGGTTCCGCCATATTCAAACCTCCTTGTCCGTTTGAAATCACTCGCTGCTCCCTGTTTACATTTCACTTTTAGTTACACAGTAATTGTTTCAATTATGTTAGCAATGGAGGAAAACGAGGACTCGCAAGTAACCCTGCCAGAGCCCACAGAGGAAACAGCGAAGAGAAGAGTGAGCTGTAGAAGAAAGTGCACTGTGGAGCCTTCATCTCCTGGAACAAACAACAACTCCCAGCGGTGAGAGGCAGCACAATGGCGGGGGGATAGCGTACGGTTTTTAGTGCTCGCTTATGCTGGGATATTATTGGAACTGTGCATTATTATTCCTTCACCAGACCCGTATTTTGGTTAATACGTTGCATGCTCGACTTGCGTGAAAGGCGTAACGTTAACTTCAGAAACTTGGCTGAGAAATGCTTATTAAGCGTTAACCGTATTATTCAGTGGATCAACGTCTGACATCGGCATTCCGTTCTACGATACATGTATATTTCCAGACTGACATTGTTCTCATTTATTACACGTTTTGACCCATTATGGACGCTGTTGATCAGTTGTCATATTCAGAGCTGTGCTTTGGCGGGCAGAACCGCCTCTACTCCAGCCTGTCCTACTTAAATCTAACCGCAAGAGAATTTAGTGCGCAGCTTTTATACGGTGGTGGTAATAATAGGTCGTTTTCAAAATGGTGGCAAACCTGTCCCCTTATTTTGCAGCTCAAATAAAATGGTCATTTAGCAAATAACTATAGGTAACGAATGAACACTGCTGTTGTACACTGAGAGACCACTTTATTAGAGACACCTAGCCTTTCAGGATTCTCTGTGTGGGAATTAGACTCAATAGTGCAGCCTAAAATCAAGTGAGCAAGTTTTCAGTGGGGAAATCAAGGGATCTTTATGATCTTGATGAGGTGCTAGACTGTCCGGGCCCAGTATTTCAAAACTTGCCAACCTTGTGAGGTTTTTAAATATTAAAAACCTCTATTTTGAACTTGTTCATATTTTACAAAGTTATTTGTGGGGCAGAATTCATAAGTAGGGGCTAATCGCAAAGAGCACATGGTGTCATTCTTTTCTTAGGCTTTAAAAATTCTGTCAAAGTTTTGGTTTTTCTATGTGAAGCATTTAGCTTTGTCATCTGCATTAGTCAGAGGAAGCATAACACCATTGGTTAATATTTGTGATCAGTGAAGTACATTGAGAGTCTGTATAGTTCGTCTAGGAAATCTAAAGTTTTATGTGCCATTAGTTATCATCACTAGTGTTTCATCTCTCCAAACATTGTCAGGGACTATTTGAGATCAGTTAAAATGTTTTAGTGGGTTCTTAGGGTTTTAAGTTCTTAAGGAGAAAAGTATTTTATTATTGTCACAATAACATGCTCAGACTCTGTTTAGACAGTACGGCTCTAGAGGTGTTTTCTGAACATTTTGTCATTGGTATCACAATCAGGAAGCCTACTTGTGAAACAATCTGAAACTAAAGTCAAATTTAATGCACAATAAACTTGACATTTCAAGCAGAGACACAGGGATCAATTTCCTTATAAGCACACCATGGTAGTACTGGATTGAACCCAGTTTTACCTTCAAAACTGCCTTAATTCATCGTGTTACACATTCAACAAGGTGCTGGAAACATTCCTTAGAGATTTTGTTCCATGTTGACATGATAGCACAGTTGCTGCAGATTTGTCTGATGCTCATAAGAAGCGAATCTCCTGTTCCACCGTGTCCCAAAGGTGCTCTGTTGTTGAGATCTGGTAACTGTGAAGGCCATATGAGTACAGTGAACTCCTTGTCGTGTGAAAGAAACCAATTTAAGATGATTTTGAGCTTTGTGACGTGGCACGCCATCCTGCTGGAAGTAGCCATCAGAAGATGGTATGCTGTGGACATAAAGGACAGGTCAAAAGCAATACTTGGGTAGGCTGTGACATTTAAATGATGCACACTGATATTCAGGAGCCAAAAGTCTGCCTAGAAATGATCCACACAGTTACACCACCAGCAGTGGCCTGAACTACAAGGAAGAATGGTTCTATGCTTTCAGGTTGTTTATGCCAGATTATGACCCTCCCATTTGAATATTACAGCAGAAATCGAGACTAATCTGACCAGGCAACGTTTTCCCAATCTTTTATTGTCCAATTTTGGTGGACCATTGCGATTTTTGCCTCACCTACCTGTTCTTTGCACCTGATGTGGTCTTCTGCTGTTGTGCATTCAGTCATGCTCGTCTGGATACATGCTCGTCTGTTGTAATGAGTGGTTATTGAGTTACTGTTGTCTTTCTATCAACTCGACCCAGTCTGTCCATTCTCCTCTGATTTTTGACATCAGCAAAGCGTTTTCAACTTATTAGATATTCGTGTTAATTTGCAGTTTAACACGTATACCTAGTAAAGTGGCCTAATTGGTATTGAGTGAATTGGATCCAAGTTTATATGGCTATAGTTAAAATAAAGTGATTTTTGCTTCCATTTGCAACACTATGTTGGTCACTACACACTGGCCTACCCTATTTGACTTGATTGACATATTCAGTGATTTTGGCTAGGTGGTTGTCTCTCATTAGCTTAGACTGTAGACTGACCCATAGCAACATATCTGATAGTTAGGTGGACTGCCAAGTAATACTGGGTTAAATTTTTTACTTTGTTTCATGTTCTTCCCGTGTCTACATGGGTTTCTTCTGGTTACTTTGGTCTCCTCCCACATTCCAAAGACATGTGTTAGGTTAACTGGCATCTCTAAGGCCCTGTTTATACTTGTATTTTGGCTTACTTGGACTGGACTGAAGCAGAAAATGGTGCACTGTTGTATTTTAGTCCTGGTTCGCTTTAGCGTTCACACTGGTGTTTTTAACATCGAACCAATATATGCAAGCAAATGTCATATGAATAAGGTCACATAGTGATTGGACAGCTTTCTTGATATTTTGAAATCAAACTTTCATAAGTCCCACAGCAATGCTGTGTGCAGGAATAACATGCTGGTATTTTTACCAACTGATAACTCACAAAGAGCTCCTACAAGTTTATTTTTGTGCTTTACACACAAAAGAACACATGCTGCAAGGAGACGACTGTTAGGACTCCTGTATTTATGATGGGCAGTTTGACTCCAATAATGAGAAGAACCTTGTATGTTTATGCATTTTGTCCTTTGGAATGAAAGAATCAAGTACAGTTATTTAACATAACTACAATTACAGGTGTGCATCATTTCTCTACCGCTTTACATTCTGTGAAACAGGTCGTGAACGAAATGGTCTTTGAACGAACATTACATAGACACATGTTCTTTTCATGCTACTATAATGTAAATATAAATGGTACTTTCACAAGAAAATGCATTCAAATAATACATTAATGTGTCATAGAAACTGCTGAAAACACGGCTGGAACGCTAACATGTACAGTACGCTAGGGGTGGGTAATGGAAAGGACTCTACGATACACTGCGATATGATACATATTGTGATATATTGCAGTGAAGTACACCAAAAGATCCTTAAAAGCTACACATCATGCCAAGATCCAAAGAAATTCAGAAAGAAAATTGAGATCTATCAGTCTCGAAAGGGTTATAAAGCCATTTCAAAAGCTTTGGAACCACAGTGAGAGCCATTATCCACAAATGGTGAAGACATGGAACAGTGGTGAACCTTCGCAGGAGTGACCAACCGACCAAAATTACCTCGAGCGCAGCGGCGACTCATCCAAGAGGTCACAAAAGACCCCACAACAACATCCAAAGAACTGCAGGCCTCACTGGCCTCAGTTAAGGTCAGTGTTAATGCCTCCACCATAAGAAAGAGACTGGGCTAAAATGGCCTGCATGGCAGAGTTCCAAGACGAAAACCACTGCTGAGCAAAAAAGAAACATTAAAGCTCTTGTCTCAATTTTTCCAGAACACATCTTGATGATCCCCAAGACTTTTGCGAAAACATTCTGTGGACTGACGAGACAAAAGTTGAACTCTTTGGAAGGTGGTGGTGTCCCATTACATCTGGTGTAAAAGTAACACAGCATTTTAGAAAAAGAACATTATAGCAACAGTAAAATATGGTGGTGGTAGTGTGATGGTCTGGGGCTGTTTTGCTGCTTCAGGACCTGGAAGACTTGCTGTAATAAATGGAACTATGAATTCTGCTGTCTACCAAAAAATCCTGAAGGAGAATGTCCGGCAATCTGTTCACGACCTCAAGCTGAAACGAACTTGGGTTCTGCAGCAGGACAATGATCCAAAACACACCAGCAAGTCCAGCTCTGAATGGCTGAAGAAAAACAAAATGAAGACTTTGGAGTGGCCTAGTCAAAGTCCTGACCTGAATCCTATTGAGATGCTGTGACATGACCTTAAAAAGGCCGTTCATGCTGCAAAACCCTCCAATGTGGCTGAATTACAACAATTCTGCAAAGATGAGTGGCCAACATTTCACCGCAACGCTGTAAAAGACTCGTTGCAAGTTATCACAAACGCTTGGTTGCATTTGTTGCTGCTAAGGGTGGCCCAACCAGTTATTAGGTTTAGGGGGCAATCACTTTTCACACAGGACCATGTAGGTTTGGATTTTTTTCTCTCCCTTAATAATAAACACCTTCATAAAAAACTGCATTTTATTTACTTGTGTTGTCTTTGACTAATATTTAAATTAGTTTGATGTTCAGGAACACTTAAGTGTTACAAACGTGCAAAAAAAAATAGGAAATCAGGAAGGGGGCAAACACTTTTTCACACCACTGCACATCACATTGATACTTCAGCTGACAAATTGGGTCAAAACACTGTACAGTGACAACTACAGGAGTGGAGATTGCTGTTTACTTCCTATTTGAGATGTATCCAAAGACAAAAATGTAATACACATCACCTTCCTCCAGGAAATATTACAACACTGATTCTTCAAGCACGCATTAACAGTCACACACTGTAGAACCAAAGTATAAACATGCATGATGGAATATAAACATACCCACTGGCTGCACCCAAACAAGTCCACTTGAAGAAACACAGATTTTCAGGACAGGCAATGCAGTATTGCAAAACTAGTGGAGCAATTGCACCAGGGTTTGTTTTAATCAAACCAAACCTGCTAAGTGTTAACACGCCCTAAAAGTGTCCGTTCTGGTGAACAGTCCTAGCCCATTCGTGACCTTGAACAGGATTGGGGTATGGAAACTGAATGAACGAGAGTTATATATGTATTATGATCTTCATTTGATCTTAACTTTGGCAGTTGACACCCTTAATGTTTACAGCCTCCATGGTATGTACTGGTTACAAATCTGCAGTGCTCCAGATTTTTTTATTTATTAAAATAGCTTTTAAAAGTTAAAAAAAGCAGCAAACAGAACTTCTTTATGGCTGCTAGGCCAAGAGTCAAAATGAGCAAACCAGAGGCAACTGCCTGTGTGGAGTTTGCATGTCCTCCCAGTGTCTGTATGGGGTGTACTCCAGGTAATTGTTTCCTCCCACATTTCATAGACATGCATTAGGTTAATTGGTTGCTCTAAATTGGCCAAGTGTGAACGTTACTGACTAGTATCAACACTTGACCCGGTGTGAGAATGGATTTAATTCTTTGTAGTCATTGTCTAGATGATATGAAGTATAGCACACATGTATTGTGTTAAGATATTTGATGTAACATTTTGTGACAACAGTTTTGCATAATTGAATTGTTTAGTTTAGCTATGACAGTACAGTGGTGCTTAAATTTGTAAAGCCTTTAGAATTTTCTGTATTTCTGCATAAATATGACCTAAAACATCATCAGATTTTCAAACAAGTCCTAAAAGTATGTGTAGAAAACCCAGTTAACAAATGAGAGAAATATTATTACTTGGTCATTTATTTATTGAGGAAAAATGATCCAATATTACATATTAGTGAGTGGAAAAAGTATGTGAGCCTTTGCTGTCAGTATCTGGTGTGATTCCCCTGTGCAGCAATAACTGCAACTGAACGTTTCCTGTAGCTGTTGATCAGTCCTGCACACCGGCTTGGAGGAATTTTAGCCCATTTCCTCCGTACAGAACAGCTTCAGCTCTGGGATGTGGTGGGTTTCCTCCCATTAGCTGCTCACTTCAGGTCCTTCCACAACATTTCCATTGGATTAAGGTCAGGACTTAGACTTGGCCATTCCAAAAAACATTAACTTTATTCTTCTGTAAACATTCTTTGGTAGAACGACTTGTGTGCTTAGGGTCGTTGTCTTGCTGCATGACCCACCTTCTCTTGAGATTCAGTTCATGGGACAGATGTCCTGAACATTTTTCCTTTAGAATTCTCTGATATGATGCCAAGCCGTCCTGGCCCAGATGCAGCAAAACAGGCCCAAACCATGATACTACCACCAGCATGTTTCACAGATGGGATAAGGTTCTTATGCTGGAATGCAGTGTTTTCCTTTCTCCAAACATAACGCTTGTCTTTTAAACCAAAAAGTTCTATTTTGGTCTCATTGGTCCCCAAAAACACACTTCCAGTAGCCTTCTGGCTTGTCCACGTGATCTTTAGCAAACTGCAGACGAGCACCAATGTTCTTTTTGGAGAGCAGTGGCTTTCCCTTGCAACATTGCCATGCACACCATTGTTGTTCAGTGTTCTTCTGATGGTGGGACTCATGAACATTAACATTAGCCAATGTGAGAGAGCGGCCTTCAGTTGTTTAGAAGTTACCCTGGGGTCCTTTGTGACCTCACCAAACTATTACACACCTTGCTCTTGGAGTGATCTTTGTTGGTCGACCACTCCTGGGGAGGGGTAACAATGGTCTTGAATTTCCTCCATTTGTACGCAATCTGTCTGACTGTGGATTGGTGGGGTCCAAAAACTCTTTAGAGATGGTTTTGTAACCTTTTTTTCCAGTCTGATGAGCATCAACAGGTGGTCCTAAATGAAAATGGCATGTTTTATCAGGATCATGGGTTTCTCAGGGTTTTTCCCATAGCTTCCTCTAACTACTTGTAAAATAGAGGCTGTTCATGTATTTACAGTGGAAACACAAAACCAATCCCATGTCCTGAATAAGCAAATTCTATCACGCTTAAGCAAGCAAAAACAACAGTTTAGACGTGATACAAAATTAAATCCTTTCGAAAAATAGATTTCGTGAGGGTAATTACATACACTATCAGCCGTTTTTTAATGCCTCTTACAGTTTTCTTTGCTGCCACACGGTGGCGGTCGATACACATTAAAATGTGCAGTGATAGTAGGAGTGCACTTGCAAGCCTGATTCTACTTATCAGGTTAACTTCGTGATTAAAGTGAAAGGCTACATTATGCATGGAAATGTTTATTTGTGAAGAGCAAACATGAAATGGAAAGTTGATGCAGGCACAGGCTTCATAGGAAAAACCAAAACTGGCAGAGATTTGAAAGTTTAGCCCCCATGTGTTTGTTTTGTTTGTAAGGTTAGTTTATTTTTAAAACATGTGTACAGTGGGGCCAGCAGTCTGAAAGTCATAGTGAAAGTGCTGTTGTTTTTGCTATTTCCATTTTCTTTAATGTAATACAGTGTTCTTCATTACAAGTATAATGACACAATTACACTTCAAAGCTTTGCATCAGCTACTTGAAGACCAAAGAAGATTAGGGAGTGCTGACTGGCTGTCAGTTTGGCTCCAAAATTAAATTTGAATGGTTTCGCTATGTTACACAAATTCAAATGCATTTGAATTGTGTCTTAAGTGCATGTGTGAGTAGTGAACATTTTAATTAATGTTGTTTCCTACATTCACCAAAGAGGGCGTTTCAGGATTTTAAAATGTAAACAAAATGCTCTATTGCAGCTTTGCCATATCTTAAATTAATGAGCGAATTAAAATAAATTAGGAGTCTTGCTGAGAACGGGATGTACATCTGTGAGCATGACGTATGAACCCTCTGGTGTTCAAAAAATGCAGCTGGCATAGTAAACAAGAACACATAATCCAACTCGACTTATGCACATCGTTACACCTCTAGATATGGATGCTGTCAATGTTTTGTTATTGATTTTTCTTTAAAGCTACCTGCATTAGGACTACCCGTGTTGCACCTGTGTGTTGAAATCCATTAGTAAAAGCTGAATCCGAATATAAATTGCACCGGGGGGGGGACTCCTCAGTATGAATAGACGACATGTGGACTTGTAAGCTGTAGATAGTTAAAAGGTAACCATGTACATTCTGAAAAAGCACTTCCAATGCCATAGTTTCATAAGGACTATTCCTTAATTATTTACATTTACATTTACAGCATTTAGCAGACGCCCTTATCCAGAGCGACTTACAATTGGTACAGTCTTACAATTCAAGCAATTGTGGGTTAAGGGCCTTGCTCAAGGACCCAACAGTGGCAGCTTGGCAGAGGTGGGATTTGAACCCTGGACCTTCTGGTTCAGAGTACAGTACCTTAATCGCTAAGCCACCACAGTCCCTAATTATGCTCCTCTGTTCGTTACAGTCAAAGCCGTTAGATAGGAGCGTTTGAAGCGTCGGTACATGCTCATGCAATCATTCCTGGTACAGAGAGCAGGCGATTTGGGATTTTGTACATTTGAATGTATTTATCTCAGTGAGTCAGATGAATGTTTGAATTCTAATGTTATTTTGACAGCCCTAGTCCTGATTGTAATGGACTCCCCTCTGTAATCATCTGACCTAAACCTAGATGGATTATCACATTTCTGGAGTCCATGCCAGCTTGAGTGCACATTATTACAGCAGGAGGAGGAACATACCAAACATACCCCATCCCTCAAATTTTCTCTAGTGGTCTCACACTTTTGACTTCCAGTGTAAGCATTTTGGTGAAGGGTTTTTAAGGGAGAACTATTGTGAAATTTAATCATTCACACATGGCAATATGTAAAAGAGAGACAATGGGCCCAGTCTGGGGAAGGGACGTTTATTGGTTTGTTTGTTTATTTATATAACACTGCCTCCGCGTCAATGGCTATTCACAACAGGCACAAGGATACATCGATACCCGTCAGACACATTCACACTGGTTGGGGGTCCAAAGTTGGGGGTCTCTGGAACTGCGAGGTGACCTCCCTAAGTGCCGATCCCTGGGGAGGGCATCATCCCCTGGCACTGCAACAGCAACCCCGACCCAGCCAGGTGAAGGACTGGCACCTCGCTCATTGTGCATTTCTGGGATAGACTCTCCCTGTGCCCGGGTGTCACAGTGGCGGCAGCAGTTGGCGTGCTTGCCAAACAGCTCCAGAGATCCCCGGTTCGATCCCGACCTTGGGCTCTGCCTGAGTTTGCATGTCCTGCTCATATCTTTGTAGTTCAACAAAGAATAATCCGCTGCAACAGTGTGAGTGTAGTATTACCCCCAAGCACTGGTGTTTCAGACAGCACTCCGATAATCTGTTTTGTTTTCAGATGAGCTGAGCACACCAAGTCTTGAGTACCCAAATCATGCACAGACACGAAGACACGCGTGCTCTCACGCAAGCAAACAGACAGAGTACATCAAACAATACAGCAGCAGACTGCAACTCCTTGTCGAGCCGGTTTGGGGGCAGGCCAGGGAGGAGAGCTGGATAGAAAACGTTAATGGTTATCCTGTCTTGTGTTTGTGTGAGTGTTTCACCTGCACTCCCATAAAACTATATACTGCAACTCTAACTGTTTGAACATGATAATGGAACATGCTGATTATAAAACTGCCACATCAACATTTGTGAATTATTTATTAGTGAATAACGTTCATAGCACAGCAATGTTGTTTTTTCCGTGACTCATTAAACGTGATGTATTTTAGATCCTGTTCTAAAAACTTATTCACTGTTTCTAATCAGGTGCAGCTAAATACTATTGCTTAAAGTTGCCGAGATGTTAGATGGCTCATTAGCAATAGCAGTAAAGTGGTACCTCGGTTCTCGACCACCTCGGAACTCGTCGAATGCAGTTCTCGACCCATTTTGACTGGAAAAATTTGTCATGGTTCTCGTCTTTTGCTTGGTACTCTACGCACTGGCTTAAGCTTGTAAGAGTCGAGTGAGTCGTTTTAGCTGGATTCATGATTCACCAGTCAAGATTCGGTACACAGTGATTCAGTACACAAGATCCATCAGAGAAGACTTTATCTACAGTACTTTATTCTTAGTGCAAACAGTTCTCCATGAAAAGGTTACTTTATAAGAGCCAACCGAAAGCAAAACAGGAGTTGAATGCTCCAAAACACAGCCTGCATTTAGCTTAGCAGCTATGTTTTTCTCTTACTTTACACTTTCAATCCATTACTCACTAAATTACATAAGATTTTTCAACACTTTATTAGTGTGGTTGCCTATATAGGCAATCACACTTATCCGAAAGTCTTATTATTATTATTATTACTCTTATTATTCCACGTTTTTGTCAGGCTTTCAACTGCCGCAGCTTTCGAGATATCGATCCCGTTCCAGCGCCATTGCGTTTGGCAGGCTTGGTCCCGGGTGCAATCTGAGGTGACAAGTGATACCCATGGGGCCCCTGTGGACCCTGGCTGGGCACTGGGGCCCCTGGCAGGCCAATGACTGTAAGTCAGTCAGTTTTATATATATGGCGGCGACAATTCGGCCGGATTGATCCCGGGGGCACCCTGGGGTGACGTGATGCCCTTTGGGCCCATGAGGTACACTAAGGGTCGGCCATTGCAGAGATGCAATCACACTCTCATTTTCTTCAGGGAATGCACCTCTCTAGTTATACAATGAGCTTTGTGTAAATGATTGGTTAATGAACTGTAGGTTGTCAGTGTTTTAAACATTGTTACTTATCATAGTATCCTTTCCAAATATCCACTGTTATACAATATAGACCGCTCTACCAAACTCTTGTAAACTAATCATGATACATTTAACCCATCATAAATCAGCACCTGTACAATGCAACTCCCATTAAAATGCATATAATGCCTTAGAGTGTGGATTTTCTGGGGGTCTGGAATGGATTAATTCAATTTACATGATTGCTTATGGGCAAAATTGGCTTTGGTTTTCGGTTCTCAACAAGTATTCTGGAACAAATTATCAACATGAACCACGTTACCACTACACATTTTTAAATCACATTAAGGCTACATTAAGGCAAAATCTTGATCTATATAAATCTTCATTTAAAAGTCAGGTTGGGTAATCATCTACCAAAACTACAACCAGTTGAGTCCTGTGTGAGAGAACATTTTAATTGTTCGACTACAGTACTGAGCAAAAGTCTTAGGCATTATATATGTTTCTGTTTATATTCTGATTTGTACTCTTTCTGTTTCTCTATATACTTTGTTAGTCCCCTTTATATGTTAAGCCCCCTATACTCATTGGTTTGACTTCTTGTCTTTTCTTTGCCCATGTCTGTTCATTTGATTAACCTGTAGATGTTGGTCTTTAGCCTTTTTGCTGCAACTCTGACCAAATACTGTGAATAAATCCTTGAGTTTGTTTTACATCCACGTGCCTCTGATCTGCCCAGCCAACCTGACATTTATATTCAATAATAGACACTCTTTTTAAATTTCTGAAGTGCAAAAAGTGTGAACAATGCAACATTTGCAAATTTTCTTGTGTAGATTTCCAAACAGAAAACCTTTTCTCTCTTGCCATTAAAATAATTTTCATAACTAGAAAACCACAGTAAACAAACAAGCTCGCTGTGCTAAAACATAAAATATCTGTTTATTACATCCCAGCAACTCCTTCGTGAGTTTATTTTTGTCTAATATATTTGCAGATTTTAGTTTGAAGTGTGACTTATTCGTTTAGAAAATGAAGGCTTTATTAGCCAACTCACCTCTTATTGACAAATGAATGCATGTTGAAGATTTTTGAGAAGGCAGCCTCAGCACCTGAGCTTGTTCTCGTCTCCTAGGTTTGTACCACCCACCCACTCAAAGTTACATGCCTGATCGTAAGGCTGATTTCTTTGGTAATGCTGAAATTCCTCTGAGCCTTAAGGCCATTGCCATTCAGCCTTTCGTTTTCTTTCACCAATATCAAGTTCCTTGGAGGTAGCTCAGTCTCACCTTTTGTGACACAGTGATGTGTTCCCCAGGTAGCACTCTTTCAGACATGACCTCAGTTTTTCTTATAAACGAGGATCATTAACAGTGGTGTGTTAGGCTGGGGTCCACAGTCACAGCTTTGTGTGAAAGATCACAGTTGACCAGATTGAGCTTTTCTCATAACTCGACCTACTGAACACTCAGTCTTGTTTTATGTCTGGAATGGATAAGTGTTTACTTGCTTACTGCTATGATCTTGTCTTAAGGTCTCACTATTTTCTCTTTAATGTTCTCACTGTTACGTACCAGAGTGTATACTGACTGTTCCATGATATGTTGCGACACACTTTCATCATTCTAGCATTTGATATGAGATGCAATCTCAACGCCTACACATTTCCAACTGTCAGTAGTGTGTAATTAAATCTGTTTTTTATGTGGTGTGTTTTGACAGTAGTCTGGGGGTGTAACGATTCAATTCGTTTCACAATACGGAGTTCACAATTATCAATCTTACTGTCATGCTTCCAGTTTGTCCTTCCAACAATGCCACTTCTGACCAATGCACCTCCCTCTGACACCCCAGTACTAATTTGCTTCATCTTCCATTGTGCATATATATCTGGCCAGTGCCTTCTCTCAGTGCGAAGTATTGCCAACCTTTCATTGTTTAATACTGAGCATTTTTAGTTTCCTAGCCTGTTTCGACTTCCCGATTACTGTTTTTTGTGTTCGCTGCTTTGGTTGGTTTGATGACTTCGTTAACGGACTCTGGCTTGTTTTATACTCTCCCTCCTTTTTGCCCATGTCTGTTCGTTTGATTAATCTGTTGATGTTAGTCTTTAATATTTTTGCTGTAAATAAATTCTTGAGTTTGTTTACATCCGTGAGCATCTGATCTGTCCAGCCAGCCTGACATTTACATTCAGTAAGACATTGCTTTTTATTTCTGAAGAGAAAACTTGTGTAGGTTTTTAAACAAAAAAACATTTTAATACCTAGAAAAGTTATTAAAGTCAAACACCTTTTTGTGTCAGCTGTGTGAAAAGTGCTATACAGACATCTCAAATCTCAGTTTCCATTGATGAATGGGACCTATGATGTATGATTGCGCTCTCTGGTGTCCTAAAAATGTAATTGCATTAGATGTCAAAGAGAATGCACACGATACCTTCGCGATGAACACTGACATTTCCACAATGCACATCTCATTTTTGACCCCTACATTAATCCGTGCTCTGTACTCGTGGTATGATTTTATTATTTATGGTTTCAGTGGAACTATTCAAATGTGCAAAACTAATGAAAAAAACTATGGGGGCGCAGTACTGGAATGATGTTCTGAATAATATTTGTTCAGGGCATCTGACCGGTGATTAAAGGAGATTTATTCACAATAGCATTCCTGAGATATTGAGTGTTATGGATTATGTATAACTTTGTTAAGCTTAAATGAAAACATGACGTTTAAGAGCTGAAACAAGTCATGGAATAGCGTATATACAATATTTATAATACCGTATAATACCAGGGCGTCTTTTTGCTTCCTCCACTTCCGTACCATTGATTCGTTAATGTTGAATTCTCTCACAGCTGCTCTATGTCCATGTTGTACTGCGTGACTGATAGCGTTGAGTTTGAAATCCGCTTCGAAAATAAATGAATGAATGAATGCACGTACCCTAATGCTGAAGCACATACCGTATTACTCCGCGATGCTGCGCACTACGGTGGCCTTAAGCTTTGTAACTTACCAAAGCCGTGCTAAAACATTTTGACAGATTTATGAGCACCGTGTACCATCTACAATCGGTTCTAGGTCAGAAAGCACAACCAGAATTAATTCATACATTAGACGCACCGCATTTAAAGGCGCACTGTCGATTTTTGAGAAAGTTAAAGGATTTTAAGTGCGCCTTATGGTCCGAAAAGTCTTATTTTCACTTTCAGTAACATCCGGTCTTCTTACCCCCTTTGTAACATTAAACGTCCTTGTTTCAAATACATCATGCAATAATTTCACGGAGACGGACAAATTTGGAACTAACAATCTACTTCTATTGCTCAAAGCAGATCTGGTTTACAGTGCGCTCTTTACTGTATGTGTTTGAAACATGGTTTTTCACAAATAAATGAATAAGCCTCACCAACCTGAATGTAAACACAAACGTTTATGAAACTAAGGCATTGCATGAATGCAAGTTGGTCTTGTTACCAATCTATTGGTGTCATCTAGCAACCATTATGCCTGAAAACTCTGCTGTCGTTTGACTGCTCTAGTGGTGCTTTAAATGGGTAAACCCAGAATGTGAAGCAGAAATTTGGTGCGTCACAATTTTAAATACCGTCACCATTTTTAAATACCCTGGTATCCCGAAATACTGTCACACTGCCCAACCCTGTTATGTATTTATTTTTTTTGTAAGCCACATAGTACAGATACATTTATGATAGTAATTGTCCCTGCTCAGGAATACTTGGGTGTTGTTTTATCTGGATAAGAGATACTAAATGTACATTTAATGTTGAATTTACATTTGAAACTGAAATAAATAGTAAATATAAGCAACTACATGATTGGTGTAAACACGTTAAATCAGTGTTATTTCCTACATCCCATTTCAGCTTTTAATGTGAAGAATGCAAAGGCACTGTGTTTATTATTATTGATTGTTGACATGCCATCCAAAGCACACTTGTGTAGGCATTGTTCATCATGGGTTAGTTTATAAATCAAGGTTTATGTTCGGGTTCGGGTTAAGGTATAGGAGTCATTCTCTAGAAAGAACTTCTCAGGATGATTAGATTGCTTGTGAACCCTTAATCTGGACGTAGTTGAATGACAGTACTTTCTGCTATTCTCGCTAGGCTTCTGTAAGCCCAAGCTGTTAGGAAATGCTTTCTCCTTACTGAATTTTTTGTTTTCTATTACAGAACAACAGTTAAGTGGTCATGGTTTGCGTATACTCACTTTTAAACTCAACCATATTTGGTTAATAATCTTTAATTGTAGCCAATCCTTTTGTGGAACCGAAAACCTAGTTGTCGGTGAACTGGTGCAACTTATTCCTCAAAGTTGCTGTTTTTTAAAACTGTCAAATTATTCCCAGTGATTGATGTACTTTAACAATGCTTCCCCTAACTACTGTTCGATGTAGGGGTTAACACCCAAATAAATGCTGGCATCTCAAATGGTTAACTACATATTATATTTGTGTTTGTTCTTGGAGCAGTGGATTAACTCAGGAGCCTCTGAGGACATTTCCTGTCATTAAAGCACTGACTGCTAAGTGATCTATAAAGATCAATCACACTGTTTTAACTAATCCACTCAGATAATCAGTGGTGAGCTAAATCATGTAAGGCTCAGATAGGCTGATGAATGCGAGAATGTTTTAGGCAGGGGGTTCTCACCTGTGTGACTCAAAAAGGGTCTTGCTGTCCATAAAAACTTGACCCCGCCAGCACAGTTGTTAGCTGGCCTTAAATATAGAGAGCTGCAGTGTTTTAGTGGGACTCTGGGACCATGTAGAGAGAGAGAGAGGACTGTTTGGAACTAGAACTCTAGGCCATTTGAAAGCTCTGGATATAGAGGATTAACAGTAGGTGTTTACCGATATGCAGCATCACAGAAAGCAGCACTACACCAGACTCTGTCTGTGGTATGTATTGTGTTTTAGCATTTTATATACCTCTTATACAACTGTGTACAGCTACTTGTGTCTGTAGCCACACATGGTACTGACTAGATGGTAGGCCTCTTGGCAAAAGCTGAAACTTTTTTGCTGAAGGGTGTGTGGTAGATGGCATTGCTACATTCTCATCAGTAATAAACCTTGACATTGTAGATGCAGTTGAATTGACAGCATAAAATTGTATGAACATGTATGATTGTAGAAGCTATCATTAATGAAACATTTATTGGCACAAATTATTGCCTTTAGGTAATGATTGTGATAGGACTGCAGTACGCATTCTGGTAAAATTGTTAATGATTCAGTTTGGAATGAGGACATACAGAGATATACTACACATTGTGTTGTTTTGCCTTACTGAACATTTTCTGGATGCTCGTTGTTTGTTTTTGTGTTTAAAACTAGGGCCATGCAAAAAAATAAATAGCACTATATCGTGATATTTATTTTCGTGACATAAATTTTCAGCTCAAAATATCGATTCTTTTTGTAGGAATTAAAAGCACATTTTAAAGGGGGTCTAAACTACAATCTCCGGTCCTGTAGGTGTCGCAGTACAGTGTATTTTTGGTGAACTATGTGGAATATCGCAATATATCGCAGTATGCCTCATTTCTCAATGTATCGTTGTATAATATATCGTGAAGTCCTTTCTAATACCCACCCCTAGATAACATTCTTGTAGTCTGGGGGAGAAAAGCACAGATTACTGGAATAATACCATTTTAGTGCAAAGTATTTTTTTTAGGTACTTATTAGAAACAACATGTACAAGCCTTTATCTCGTGTTAAAGTGTTGTGAAACTAGAGATGAACCGATAAATTGGTGGGTGACTGGAATCGGCTGAATTTTAGCGTGATCGGTCTCATATAACGGATTCTGTGCTGGTCACATTTACACTTGGGCAGTGTGTGACAGTGGCACAAACACAATCACATGAAAAGCGCAGTGCTTTTACTAACTGTAATTCAGAACTTGGTTCATGTGTGTATGGAGCTTTAAACAACAAGTATACGGCTCAGCCACCAGTTTGTTTGAGACCACTGCTGATGCATGTTCATGATGTTTTGAGTACTACTTAGTCAATGAAACACTCTCTCTCTGTATACCGCAATACTAAGGAGGAAGTAAGGAGACTAAAGATGGAGTAAGGATTTATTTCGGACACAGACATGTCTTCAGTATAGAAGTTCTTCAGAGCGTGCTCTTTGCAATACAGGCAGGGTGAAAATAAACCATGGAGGAACCACTGTGAAAATGTTCTGAACAACGAATTTAAAACAGCATTACCTCGCTGAATAGGCAGAATTTGACATTTACATTTACAGCATTTAGCAGACGCCCTTATCCAGAGTGCCTTACAATTGATACAGTCTTCCAATCCAAGCAATTGTGGGTTAAGGGTCTTGCTCAAGGACCCAACAGTGGCAGCTTGGCAGAGGTGGGATCTGAACCCTGGACCTTCTGGTCCATAGTCCAGTACCTTATCTACTAAAACTAACAAAGGAAAAGAGGTTAAAGCTAGCACTATATATAGCCTATGCTATATTTCTTAGGCAGTGAAGAAGTTTCCATTAATGTTGCTATAATGCTGTAATTTACAATTTTTACGCAAAGAAAATATGATCCGTCCAAAATCAGAATGGGCCGAACATATCTATATAATAAAAATTGGCATTTTATAATCGGCCAAGAACGTTGCAATCAGTGCATCTCTTTTTGAAAGCAGGTTTAAGATATTGCAGGTATGCACTGTTGACTGTCCCTTCGCTTTAATGTCCAAAAACCTGATAATTATTATAGGAAATAATCCGTCTTACATACATCTAGTTCATGTCTGAATGAGAGAAAACTAATATGAGCGAACCCCTGTTTCACAGAAAGAACTATACTAATTTTGACAGCATAGTGTTGTGTGCCAACAATGGATTATATTTCTATGAGCGGTGTCAAAGTTAGTGTTAATGCCTCATCGACGTGATAGTATTTTAACCTCAAAACACTGTTAATGCCTTTAATCGCATTCTTGATGCTTGACCCTTGAAGGACTAGCAGCTACTGCTGTTTCAAAAATAGTCACACATTCATTTTTCTAACATTCTCCTATATATTACAATTACTATTAGCGTATGGGGAAGAGAATTGGTAGGCGACCAAGAACTTTAAACACGTACACTGTTCTGGTGCTGTTTTTGTCACAGACACACTCGAGTTGTGTGGAACATGAGGTAAAAGCTTACACATGCAGTTCATTATAAAGGTTCTCAAAAAATTTCGATTTTGCGTTAAGTGGTTATCGCAATGTCAGAGAAGTCATAATGAAACGTGCGATAAAACTAACAATGTTAAACATTTGAATTGTCCAGCAGCCCGAAAGTTTGTCATGACCCTGCTTTTGTCTTTGATTGCAGGCCTCCTTTGAGAAGGGGAAGTTCTTTCACCTTTCGTACGCCTGGTCCCCAGTGGGACTTCAGTTTGGTAAGTATACAATCATTAATCAAAATCGCCTAATCTTTTTAGAGATCAAAAGGGAAGATTAATGCATAAAGTAATTCAGCTGTCATCCAGCACCTGTTCTTGACTATTAATATAAAGCAAGAGACCATAAAACCTGGGAAGCTGTTGTGAAAGCTCAAAGCTTCCTGTCCTTTTCACCTTGAGAACATGTGACTAGGCTGTTCTGTTCATACTCACTCCAGCTGATGTCGGGTGTTCCTTTAACTTCAGTTTTTTGCTTTTTGTTGCATAACTGCTTTTATCATGTTTTGTGATGTGTTCTAGTGATAGCTAGGTCTAAACTGACTAATACTACCAACTGCAATTCTGTAATCTTACCAAATATGCAAGTGTTTTTTATTGAAGTGTATCGTAACTCCATTATAGCTCACACATAACTTATAAACGTTTTCTCATCTACTACTACATATGCAACTGTGTAACACTGCTTAGAAATGGATAAAAATGTGAGCTACAGATACTGGAGTTGCTCTGGATATCCAGCCTTTTTGCTTTAATTCGAGCCGGGTTTATTTCTTAAAGCAGATTTGGGCTTGACCCTAGGGACTAAACATGCTCCTGATTTAGATGTTTGCCTACTGTGACTTTATCAAGCTTTCAGTATCATAAAACAGGCTATAGCCCTTTTGAATCAAGTTTACTGTAAACCGAATACGTCCTAGGAACAACGAGGTCACTTCCTGTGCTCATGAATATTCGTTTGAAAGAGTATGGATATGACGGAAATGATAAACTCGTTTACTGGTTCACTGATCACTATATACAGGGTGGGCCATTTATATGGATACACCTAAATAAAATGGGAATGATTGGTGATATCAACTTCCTGTTTGTGGCACATTTAGTATATGGGAGGGGGGACTTTTAAAGATGGGTTTTGATCATGGTGGCCATTTTGAAGTCGGCCATTTTGGATCCAACTTTATTATTTCCAATGGGCAGAGGGTCATGTAACACATCAAACGTATTAAGAATTTCACAAGAAAAACAGTGGTGTGCTTGGTTTTTACGGAACTTTATTCTTTCATGAGATATTTACAAGCTTATGACCACTTATAAAATGTGTTCAAAGTGCTGCCCATTGTGTTGGATTGTCAATGCAACCCTCTTCTCCCACTCTTAACACACTGATAGCGACACCGCAGAAGAAATGCTCTCCCGATCTGACCCCCTTAGACTTTCATCTTTGGGGTCATCTGAAGATACGAGATGTGCAGCATCTGAATCAACGGATACTGGAAGCCTGTGCTAACATTTCTTCTGTGTTGGAAATAATAAATTTGGATCCAAAATGGCCGACTTCAAAATGGTCGCCATGGTCAACACCCATCTTGAAAAGGTCCCCCCCCCCATATACTAAAATGCTACAAACAGGAAGTTGATATCACCAACCATTCCCATTTTATTTAAGTGTATTCATGAAACGGCCCACCCTGTAGTGTGTTGTGTAGAACACTATATAGCAGAACAGTGAGTGCGACAAAGTTAATTCAGACAACACTTGCTTACTGTGGAAACAAATCATCTTTTTTTCCAAACACAAATCAACCGAAACCTCAACAAGCCTACCGGTGCTGTCACAAGACTTCGGAGTAATACAGATTAGCGATGTTTTAATTTAGCTGACAGTGCTACTTTATCAAGTGTAAAACTTCACTCATTTGTCTGAAGAACTAAAACCATGACGAAATCATAAATATTAAATGAACTATTTCCACCAGTAAACACATTATCAACTGTTTGTCATTTAATAGTCATGTTTTATTAGTACATATATGCTTTGTTAGTCCCCTGTACTCTGTTCTCTAATGGTCAGGACCCCCACAGATCAGGTACTATTTGTGTGGTTAATCATTATCAGCACTGCAGTGACACTGATATGGTGGTGGTGTGTTAGTGTGTGTTGCACTGGTATGAGTGGATCAGACACAGCAGTGCTGCTGGAGTCCACCTCAGTGTCACTACTGGCCTGAAAATCGTCCACCTGACAAAAACGTATAGGCAGCGTCCTGTATGATGAAGGATTAGAGGATGACTAACACAAATTGTGCAACAACAGATGAGCTACTGTCTCTGAGTTCTACAAGGTGAAGCAATATGGTGAAAATCTCCAAGTTGGACAGTGAGGGAAGCGTGTTTTAAAACTTCTGCCTAATACTTTTGCATCGTACTGTACGTTTTGCTGAACCTGCAGCAATTTTAGACTTCTTAACACAAGCACAATGATTGAAAACCCAGGGGAACATGCCAAACTGTCGCTAGCGCTTTGTTAAGACTGTTGGGGTTCGTGCCCTTGTCATTGCTATGTCAGCTAACTGCCAATAAATGGTGGTTATGTCAGATTGTTCCATTTAGTGTGCATATAAACAGTCCGGTCAGAATATGCAGTCTTTGAGTGCTTTGGGCTGATGCAAGTCTCTGCGTAATGATGTAATACACTTGTACTAAATAGATCCACAAACATCCTTTCATAGCAGCTTTGTTATCCTGAAGTTGAATATGGACATTGTTAGGCATGTAACCATATTTTGGAGCTGTTGCCTAATTTAGGTCAACACTTGCCTCTTCATTCGTGTGTTCTGTAATCATCTC
Source organism: Ancistrus triradiatus (assembly GCA_025084515.1). NCBI lineage: Eukaryota > Metazoa > Chordata > Actinopteri > Siluriformes > Loricariidae > Ancistrus > Ancistrus triradiatus. Next base: position 514,724 of record JAJAGP010000258.1, on the reverse strand, counting down.
ATGAAGATGAATACCAAGTTGAATCCCAGCTCATAAGACATGGATGAACATTTAAGAGTGAACATTTTTAAATGGAGATTGATTGGCTGGTGACAGGAACCGGCCGGTTTTTGGCGTGACATTTACACCTGTGCAGCACACGATGACGACAGCGGCACAAACACAGCCTCACATAAACAGCACAGTGCTTTTTCTTTTAATTCAGAATTCAGTCCGTGTGTGTACAGAGCTTTAAACCAAAAGTATATGGCTCAGCTACTGGCCGGTTTGTTTGAGACCGATGATCAGATTAGATTTCAGATGCGTTTTGAGGTGCTGCTTATTCAACTAAATAGTCTCTGTCTATCTATCTATCTATGTTAGTACTTTACTAATGAGGTAGTAGGGATACTAATAAGGATTTATTTCGGACACAGCCATATCTTCACTGTTGAAGCGTGTTGTTTGCTATACAGGCAGGGTGAAAATTAGCTCAGAAAACGTTTGGAAGAACGAATTTAATAAGACATTTTAAGTAGTGTCATCCCGCTGAATTTTACAAAATTAACAAAGAAAAGAGGTTCAAGCTAAAGATAGTGAAAGTGCAGAGCCAGTCACAAGCCCCTGCTATCTATCTTTAGCAATGAAGAAGTTTAAAAGAAAAATTAAAAGAATTAAAAGAAAAGTTGAATAAAATGCTTCTGTATGATGTAATTTATAGACAGAAAGAAAATCTGATTCGGTCGATCATATTTTAAATAAAATCGGCAGTTGGAATCAGCCAAGAAAATTGCAGTCAGTGCATCTTTTTTTTTTTTTTTTTTTACATTTGTAAGTTTGTGACACATGTTGACACATTTTTAAAGGGTTCTTGTTTGTTGAATTAAAATTATATTAGTAAAAACTTTGGGGGAAAAAAGTTGTTTTTTGACACATTTAATTACTGAAAGTAGTATGATTATTTAAATGTTTTTAAATGTTGTCATCCATGTGGTGTTTAAAATTGTTCCATTCACCATGGACATGAAGTTCATAGCTGTTTTTTAAAGAAACTCTATCAGTTCACCAGATCTGTAGACACTTGACACTAAGATAACAAAAATATCGGTATTGTTACATTTAACAATACCGTGTCTGACCATGTAATCTCCAGTGATTGACATCATTTTGAGCATATTTAGTGTATCTTCTACCTAATACCTGCCTCTGATATGGTTTGCGCGACTGGACAATAGTTCAATCCCGCCAGTTGTGACGACATTAGACAGCCCTAATCCTTTTTGCAACAAGCGTTAATGCCATTGCGTGACTGGCTCAGCTGGGTCAGATAAACATCGGGTTCTCGGATAACCTCAAGTCTGTCTTTGTGTACCTCTCCCTCTCACCACACAGTTCTCGTTCCCTCTGGATCAGTTAAGTGCCATTTGAAGTAAATGTAAACTGGTGTCTGATTGAGAACAGAGAGTTGGAGGCCTGATTAAAGAAGCAATACAAAGGCTGGGAGAATTCCGTAGTTTTTGAAGGCCGAGTGAAATCCGAGCCATCGTTGCTCGGAGGAGAATAAAGAGGAAGAGGAGAGGATGTTTCTTCATCCTGTGCCAAATGATCGCTTTGATATCAAGGGATCTTTTTTTTTCTTGGAATGCATATGCACACTGACTCACCAGTTCCACACATGGAGCTCATTAAGCTTCCAAAAGGTGCTTTATCTCACCTTCCAGTCCCTGCTGAGGTAAGAGGTGTGTGTTTCAGATGCCTCCTCCTTTGCTATGCACCAGCTCCTCCAAGGTTAAGGAGGGAATGGGTGTAGTTTCATGGCTTGGGGTGAGGCAGTTGGGAGAACCTGTGAGAAAACAACTGGGTTTACATGGATTGCTGGAATGTTGAGACTGTATTTAGTTTTCTGGGTGCCAAACTTCAGTCTTGGTTTTGATTATAATTAAGAAGGACTGGCTGTTCCTGTCTGCCTCTTAACATAATCTTCTTGTCTTTCAAAGCATATTTGTAGTTATTCATGCTCATTTTACAGTTAAGGCTCATTATCCGAATGTAGTGTATTCCGTATGGGATAGGGAATGTCAAATAGTTGGAACGCTGTTTGTTATTTCTTATGGGACAAATTCCTACCTTCAGATGTTCTGTATTCGAGTCACCCAGCAGCAGTCTACAACATAAGTAGCATACTGTTGTGCTTGCAGCTTTCTGATTTGTGTTATTAGTCAGTAGGGATGGTTGATACTGGCAAAATCCTCTTACATTTACGCCCTTATCCAGAGCGCCTTATAAGCCAAGCGTTTCTGGTTTAAGCAGCTTGCTCAAGGACCCAACAGTGGCAGCCTGGCAGAGGTGGGATTTGAACCCTTTGTTTCAGTCCTAGTATATGTCCACAAGGAAGGATGGTGTAAGAGCAGGGTATTTTGGAGACAATGTGCTCCTCACACACAACATAAGTTGAGGAACCTGTGATTAAAAGATTCCTCGGGGGTGAAAGCGCCTATAGCTAACCATTGCCCCACCATGCCACCCCTTTACAAACTTTAGCTCCAACTTTACATTTACAGCATTTAGCAGACGCCCTTATCCAGAGCGACTTACAATTGGTACAGTCTTACAATCCAAGCAATTGTGGGTTAAGTGTCTTGGTCAAGGACCCAACAGTGGCAGCTTGGCAGAGGTGGGATTTGAACCCTGGACCTTCTGGTCCAAAGGCCAGTACCTTATCCACTAGGCTACAACAGTCCCCAAATAGGAGTTATTATTTTAAATTATTTTTCAATATCCAAAAGTTACTGTGTTGTGATATACACTGTTATCATGATATGAAATGACATTTACTGTGATATGTGATTCTAGTCATACTGGCCATCCCAATTAAATTCTGACCTCTTTTTGTGGATTGGTTATCTGCCGATTAGTAGATACTGTTCTGCTGAACAGTTTGCAATAGCCTTAATATTGCTGCTTATGCAGAGCAGTGGAGACTCCCCAGGTAGCAATTTCCTTTCAATTGCAATTCTGTGGAAATTTAAAATAAAAATGAGCACTGCCCTCCACGTGGAAAAGGTCAGAATATTTTTGTGCAGATGTTCCTGTGAAGTTGCTTATCTGGCATGTTGTGTATTCAGGCTGCAGAGCTCTCGGTGCTGCGTTGTTTTCCTTTCCATTTTAGTCTGGTAGTTCACAAAGTAAACCCCTCTCTTTTTCCATAGCAATGTACTCTGAGGGATACCATTTTGTGTTATGATTGGAGATGGCCATTCAGTTCATAAATATGTTGTTAGCTTAACTAAGTTTGTTGTTAAGTTACTGTGTGCTTCCAAATGCATAGCATTTTGGGTAAATATATACAGGCCGTTGTGTTGTGTAGTATTAGAGGTTGTAGCAAGCTTTTTTGTTCCTATGCATTCAACAACCGGTTTTCTTCCATCCAGATAACATTCATTACTGGTTTTAGTTTGTTTGTACTGTGGATTGCTTAATTGTTCATCTTCCAGCTTATCAAACGTTTCCTAATTGCTAGCTAAGCCTTTTTATCAAAGGGATGATTGAGTCTGTCCATTATAACTAAATGGGGACTTTCAAAATGGGTGTTCTTTATCCAATCTAATAACAGCCCTGTTAAGTGAAGACCAAATTAGTGATGTCAGTGGAAAATGTAATGCTTGAATTCAGCCCAGTATGGAATTACTAATTTAAACAATATTTCTAACTGCATATACTGTGCTATATACTTTGAAAAATATAAACAGGAAGGCTTCAGAAATGATTAGTGTTTTTTTTTATTTTATTTTACTGTTGTGATGAGAAAATCTACAACCCTCTTTGCACCTGGTCTATTTATCTATCGTTATCTGGATTGTATCCTGTTACGTATTTAGTCACATGCATTTACGCTTCAGAGTAGAACGTGTCTGTAGTCAGCTACTGTGGATTAAAATTATATTGCTGGTAAGTGATCACACACTGTAAATCAGCTCAAAACACTATTACCCGCTTCCTGTGTTGTTCATCAACTTGAAGTTAATGTTTAGAGTAGGCTGTTAAAAATGTTTAATACAGCGCTGACTCTGATTGCATCTGTAGTGAGCATTACTGCTGTTTAGTTTGCTGAGAAAACCACTGCTCTTCAAAAAGAACTGTTTACCAAAGATCATGTAAACAAGCCAGAAGGCTTTTGGTTAAGAAAAGAAGCATGTTTTATGGATGACTAAGACCAAACTAGAAATTTTTGATGCAAGTGAGAAACATTATGCCTGGAGAAAGTAAAACGCTGCATTCTGGCATAAGAACTGTGTCCCACCTGTGAAATATGGTGGTGGTAGTACCATGGTATGGGCCTGTTTTACTGCGTTTGGGCCAGGATAGTTTGCCATCACTGATGGAGCAATGAATGTAAACAGTTTCAAAAAGACAGACCTGAGAACCTTTTAAATGGGGCAAATCCTTACGGGCAGAAGACTGGGTTGGAGCGTGGCCTCAACAACAAGGCTGGTGATCCGAGGAGGACAAATGCAAGTTGGTGACAGGATGTTGACTCGTCTGTGTGAGAGGAACAAATCCTATCCCTGGTCTGAATGGACAGAAGAGCTATCGTGGTACGTGTCACAGAAATCTCGTGCCCGAGTCCACTGAACCGTGCCTGAGCGGTTCGGTGTATCTGGTTCTGTCATGGTATGGAGCGATCACAGTAGTCAAATGAACCATGCTTCAGGGGTCAAACATGTCCAGGCATGGTACAGATCGCCAAGTGTGAGTATACCCGAAGAGAACTTGCTACCTTTGGATCTGGCAACCCTGGAATTAAACATAGCACGTAGTAATGCATTAGAAAGCGTTAAATTCGAATTTCCTTCTTTTGGTCCTCTGACCCTGTTTTCTGTTAGCTCAGAGCCACAAGTGACCTAGCGTTAGGTCTGACAAATGGATAATACAGGGGCTCAAGTTGTAGGCAAATGTCTGTTACGCGTCTGTCCATTTGGGTGTTTTCAGAAGTTGGGGATGAGCTGCAGTCTGCTCTGTAGCTTTATAAAGTTTTAACTGGACCACCGTGTTAACCAGCCTGGTTAATCCTTGTGTTTCTAGGCTTTGGAGTGACTTCCTGTGGTGAAGCAGGTGTAAACACTTCAGCCGCTGAGCCTCAATACACACGCACATACAGGAGCGCACACACAAAGATGTTCAAATCCCCTAGGGCTAATGATGGCCTTCCTGAATTTGATGGGCCCACCTTGTGTGCCATTGTAAACCAGAATAACATATGCCTTTAGCAGCCTCCCAGCCTTCAGGGTGTCGCATCTGAAGAATGGCTGTATTGTAACCTGGGTTCTTCTCATGCCCATTTCTGGTCAGAAAGGTTGTGTATTGGAGAAATGCTTTTAAAAAATTCAAGTTTTGCGCCTAATAGTGGTCACATACATCTCGGTTCTTGTCATTGATGCGTTCCAGAAAGCTTGTTGAAAACCGAAAACGACAGAGGTAGTCGAGAACCGAGGTACCATCTTCAAAGCAAAAAATTTGTGTAACAAACTGAAAAGAAGCAGCTCCTGTACCTGGAAGCCTCAGTTTCCTGAAGAACCCATTCAGGGTTCTGTACACAATTCCGGAATAGGCTCAGGTTCCAACTGGTTGTGATCTAGAGCATCAGATATTTATCACAATTTCAGCATTTTTTCGATCTTGCACATGCTTTATGAATAAAACTCATGAAGTTCAAATACTGTATGTTGAATAACCAAGCCCATCTTTAATTCTAAATTGTGATATCTATACTTTAATGAGCATTTTGTATCTCTACAGAAACGGAAGCGCAAAGAGAAGGACGATGATGTGGTCAGCCTGTGCAGCTTTGACTTCAAGGTGAGTGAATGCATAACGTGGATACTGTACACTTGCACAACGTGTCCTCTTTATTCACGTACAGCATTTATCAGACATATTTGGCTGACTAAATTCCCTTAAGAAGACTATGGACTTTCTAGGTTATCTAAAGATTAAATGCCAAATTTTATATGTAAATCTATCCTTTCTTTTATTTCCAAATAGAATAATTTCTGCACACACATTAATGACATGTATATAGCCTACCTGTGCTGTAATGGCAGTAAACTACAATTACTACATTTGACTTTTGGTGTAGAGGCTATGGGCCTTGTTCAATGGCAGTGGGAGCGTGACAGCCTAGCAGTTAAGGTACTGGACTCTGGACCTGAAGGTCCAGGGTTCAAATCCCTGAGCAAGACCCTTAACCCAAAATTGCTTGGATTGTATCAACTAGATGTGCTCCCTAAATACTGCATTAGTAATGGTGGACTAGGGACACTACTAAGGGCTTTGCTATCCATTTTGACCGCAACCTCGTCGCCGGCATGGAAGCTCTTCAGAGCGTGCTGTTTGGATTACATACATGGCGAAAATAAGCTGTAAAGGATAAACTCCGAAAATGATCGGAATAATGGATTTAAAAAGACGTTTAAAACAGCATCACCCTGCTGAATATGTGGAGTTTAACAAAACAAAGTCAAGGAAGATGAAGCTAGCAACAGTGCAGAGCCAGGCACAAGCCAGCAGCCCCTGCTATCTTTTTTCATGGAGCATTCGGTGAATCTCTAATAAATAATCATATACCTGGTTCTTTTCAGGGTTACTTCCTTATCAGTTCCAGGGTGTTTGTTTCATATTTGTGGTGTACACTTGGCATTTGTGTTGTTGCTTTAAGGCAATGTATATTCATTAATAAACCCTATATAAATTAGTGATGGGCAGATCTGCATTTTTTTTGTTCTTATCCGATTTCAGTGCACAACTACCGTTACAGATTCTAATACAATTTTTTATTTTTTGTTTTTTAACTTGACTTTACCATCATGATGATTATTATTGTTACTAGGGGTGGTCAGTATGGTAAAAATACTATATCACGATATTTAAAAACATTTTTACACAATATTAAGATGATAAAATTGATTGCAGACAAAATGCATCAGTAGTAAAACCTATTATTCAAATATCTCTAATATAAATAAATGAAACTTGAATTTGAATTTAATGAATTATTTTGCTTTTTACAATAAAACAAACTTTTTAGTGCAGTCAACCTCACGACAGTATTTTGGGGTATTTGGAAATAACAAAAAGTTTAGAAAAGTTCACAAAGACACACAATGCTCACAGACACACTTGGCCATGTCTGAGGTAGAGAAGGTCATCTCTGCAACAACAGGCCCTTCAACCGATTAAAAGCTCCTTAGTCTGCTCTTCCATGGAAATTCTCTCTCGCCATAGAAGTCCATCACCTGTCGGTAAAAAGAAGCAGTCAGTGCTCTAAGTTGACCTACAACCAATGACCTACAGCCGTTCTCCTTTGGTAGGGGGTCATGCACGTGGTGGGAGTTAGAGAAGCCAAACTGAGAGTGAGTCACGGGGGGTTGTGACTGTCAAACACTGAAGCTGTTCCCTAAATGTTTTACATTTACAGCATTTAGCAGACGCCCTTATCCAGAGCGACTTACAATTGAGTCCTACAATCCAAGCAATTGTGGGTTAAGGGTCTTGCTCAAGGACCCAACAGTGGCAGCTTGGCAGAGGTGGGATTTGAACCCTGGACCTTCTGGTTAAGAGTCAGGCACACCTCAACTGTTAGGCTATCACAGTCCCTCCCTGTTTTCTATTTGCTTAACACACTGCATGCACTACATGTTTCGTTTGGCAGTGATCCACCTTTGTATTATTTGCAGTTACATTACACTTGCGTTTCCAGCATTTCCACCGGTATCCAGAGCGAATTACAAAAGCGCTTTGTATTCTTCTTAGTAGACATTACCTCATGCTAGTACCAACAGCCTACAGCTAAGAACACCATCCTGCCTATGAGTTTATGTAGGTAAAAATAACAAATACACTAATAAGGAATGGAACAATAGAAAATGTGTATGTATGTATGTGTAATAATTATGTACCTGGTTTATTTATAAATAGGTGTGTGTGTGTGTGTGTGTGTGTGTGTGTGTGTGTATATATATACACATACATACATACATACATACATACATACACTTATACTGTGTGTGTATATATATATAATATGTGTGTGTGTATATATGAGGTTTTATTATTTGTAGGTACTGTATGTGTTTCAGTGAAATAGAACATTTTTGTTTTACAGAAAAATACAAACTACATGTATTTATTTGAGGGAAATATATATATATATATATATATATATATATATATATATATATATATATATATCAGAAACTGATCTTCTTGCATTGGTCTGTTAATTTTCAAGAGCTGTGTATAAATGTGTGTGTGTATATATACTTTATTTTTTTAAATAATTGATGCACCTCTTGTGTAGAAACTTTCCGTACGGAATATTAATTACCCTTTAACAAATTATGCATGACTGCTGATGTATTTACATGCAAAGCAAACAGAATACAGATGCTTTGATCTCTTGCACATCTGTAGACACTGTTAGTAGGTGTAAATCAGCTTGCAGTGCATTTTTGCTGGTCTTATCAGGTATGCACGTGTTTCAATTACTCAGATCATAAGCAAATCTGACCCCAAGTCCCCAGTGCATGCTCCAGACCATTCCAGTCATAACATTTAAGTCTTTTGTGATTCTATTTTTAGCTATGACAACAAACAAGACAATCACAGACAACCCAGAATAAATCCTTAGATAGTAAAGTTTTATTTTCATCTCTCTTTCGCAGTCAGTTTATCTTAACACTACAGTACTTTTGGGAAATGAGCCGATTGGAGTGTGATAAAATCGTTTGTTTGCGGCGTAGATCAAGACAAGTCATTCTTACCATCTAGATTTTAATCCCTTTTTATGTAGTTAATCTTGATTTCCAGCTTCTAAAAATATAAAATTGTTGATGATTACTGATTGTTACGTCCCAGTCTAGGGTTGGGACACCAGAGTAGGAAAAGGAGAAGGGAACCACACTCACTACACTCAACACTGAAGAATACACAAAAACTGTATACAGTCATTGTCTGACATCCATGGTATTCAAAGCACACCCCAGACAGAGATTTAATCCCCACTCAGGATGGGCCTCAAACACCAAAAAGGCAAAATTTCCACAAGTTTGAGAAAACCAATTGAACTCGTAGTATGGGTGTACATGCTATGAGAAATCCAATTACTGTGGTAAATCCAGATCTCTTTATCGGATTTCCAGATCGGCGTATGCTGTATACATGACCACTTGAATAATCAGATAACTGCAGATATCCGACTATGATCGGATTATTAAACACCCAGTATCTCGCCAGAGGGACTAGTGCTTGGCACAGTCCTGCTGTGACACTTCTAACTTATCAGGGTACTCGGTCAATATGACCATGACCAATGCAGGAATCCTATTATCCTTTATGAGCAACCAGATCTGTTGCATCCCATTCTAGGATGGTGAAAGGCAGTAATCATGCACACTGATAGAGACACACACAAACCAATTCAAAAGACCTGATGGCTTGTAACACTGACAGCCATTATTCTTATTTTTGGAAACATGTCGAAGTTAAACATAGGAAAATTTGATGGGCGCACCTACTCCCTGTTGTGTTTTTTTTTAAATCCGCCTGGTGATCATCTGTTTTCTTTGGAATAGGGGAGTTGGATCCTTTCGACTCACCCCTAGCAACAAAAACTGTTGTGACAGGTTGAGAAAGGGCTGCTGTCAGCACACCCACATTACACATGCATGATGATAACACGACATGGACATTTTATTTATCCTCATGTGTTAACCGGCACTCGTTTTAAGGCAGTTGTGAAAATTTCATACCATTTGGTGAAGGCACTTGCTTTTTTTGTTGTTTGGTGGTTTGTCTTTATATCTAGATTTATTGTCATCGCTTATGTGCTCTGAAATTCTTTGAAATGTGTCTATTTTGTTCTTTTTTTTTTATGAGAAAAGGCAAACGAGTCAACTCTCCTTGACTAACTGTGATTTTATTAGGTTTAGTTTCACAAATTATTCACATTGGAATTAATTTAGATTGACTACCTATGTCTGAGCCAGGATCAGTTATAACACTGGACAATGAATTTTGTTTCTTGAACACACACGGGTGCATTTTCTGGATGTTTGACTGTTGCTTGCAAAAAGCGACTATTATTTTGTAGATGTTTTTGTTATTTCCCATTATATTGTATGTGTACTACTTTTGGTTTTGGTCAGTACAAGCATGCCTGGGCATGCACCTGACATGGGTGTTATGCAGGTGTTTTCTTGGGTATGCCTGGGTATGCTCAGACAGGTTAGATGCTGGCAGACAGGCTGTAAGTGCTGCTCACATTTACAGATGCTGTTTGGATGCATGTTGATGAAGATGAGATTTTGACCCGAGTATGTCATCGCTTTTACTAAGTATTGATAAAGCTGTCTCAATACCTAGTGAGTGCTAATGAGTGAAACTAATATGAGGGAAAATAAGCCCACCTCTAAGATCTGTAGTTCATCACAGCTGAGTGGTAATTGGACATAAAACTAGCAAGAGTTTATTTTATTAATATAATACTGTGTGAAATGCACAAAGATGCAATAATACCCACATAAAAACAGTAAATAAAGGAAAGACGAACGTTGCTATTTAGACGATTTTTAAAGATAAAAAGTACACACCACATACTGGTCCTTCTCAAAAAAATTAGCATATTGTGATCAAGTTAATTCTTTTCCGTAATGTAATGATAAAAATTAAACTTTCATATATTTTAGATTCATTGTACACCAGCTGAAATATTTCAAGTCGTTTATTGTTTTAATACTGATGATTTTGGCGTACAGCTCATGAAAACCCAAAATCTCACAAAATTAGCATATTTCATCCGACCAATAAAAGAAAAGTGTTTTTTAATACAAAAAAAGTCAACCTTCAGATTATTATGTTCATTTATGCACTCAATACTTGGTCGGGAATCCTTTTGCAGAAATGACTGCTCAATGCGGCGTGGCATGGAAGCAATCAGCCTGTGGCACTGCTGAGGTGTTATGGAGGCCCAGGATGCTTCGATAGCGGCCTTAAGCTCATCCAGAGTGTTGGGTCTTGTGTCTTCTCAACTTTCTCTTCACAATATCCCACAGATTCTCTATCGGGTTCAGGTCAGGAGAGTTGGCAGGCCAAATTGAGCACAGTAATACCATGGTCAGTAAACCATTTACCAGTGGTTTTGGCACTGTGAGCAGGTGCCAGGTCGTGCTGAAAAATGAACTCTTCATCTCCATAAAGCTCTTCAGCAGATGGAAGCATGAAGTGCTCCAAAATCTCCTGATAGCTAGATGCATTGACCCTGCCCTTGATAAAACAACACAGTGGACCAACACCAGCAGCTGACATGGCACCCCAGACCATCACTGACTGTGGGTACTTGACACTGGACTTCAGACATTTTTTGGCATTTCCTTCTCCCCAGTCTTCCTCCAGACTCTGGCACCTTGATTTCCGAATGACATGCAAAATTTGCTGTCATCCGAAAAAAGTACTTTGGACCACTGAGCAACAGTCCAGTGCTGCTTCTCTGTAGCCCAGGTCAGGCGCTTCTGCCGCCGTTTCTGGTTTCAAAAGTGGCTTGACCTGGGAATGCGGCACCTGTAGCCCATTTCCTGCACACGCCTGTGCACGGTGGCTCTGGGAATCGGCCCTTCTCCACAATCCTCCTCAGGGTCCGGTCACCTCTTCTCGTTGTGTGCAGCGTTTTCTGCCACACTTTTTCCTTCCCACAGGACTTCCCACTGAGGTGCCTTGATACAGCACTCTGGGAACAGCCTTTTCGTTCAGAAATTTCTTTCTGTGTCTTACCCTCTGCTTGAGGGTGTCAATGATGGCCTTCTGGACAGCAGTCAGGTCGGCAGTCTTACCCATGATTGCGGTTTTGAGTAATGAACCAGGCTGGGAGTTTTCAAAAAAGCCGCAGGAATCTTTTGCAGGTGTTTAGAGTTAATTCGTTGATTCAGATGATTAGGTTAATAGCTTGTTTAGAGAAACCTTTTCATGATATGCTAATTTTGTGAGGGTTTTCATGAGCTGTATGCCAAAATCATCAGTATTAAAACAATAAAAGACTTGAAATATTTCAGTTGGTGTGCAATGAATCTAAAATATATGAAAGTTTAATTTTTTATCATTACATTATGAAAAAAGAATTAACTTGATCACAATATGCTAATTTTTTTAGAAGGACCAGTATACTTACATATGTTGACCTGAGACAACAACAACACAGTTGTAAAAGTACTTCAATCATTTTATTTTTTAAGACTTTCACATATTCATGCAATTCAGTCGTTTTTGTAACCACTTAATACAATTCAGGTTCGTGGGGGAAGAGCAGCCTAACCGGAAGCACAAGGCACAAGTCGAGAACAACCCTGAACACAAACACACAATCATGCTGGGACACTAGAGATAACAACCGCACTAGGGTTACAGTGCTAACTACAGTGGTGCTTGAAAGAACCCTTTAGAATTTTCTATATTTCTGCATGAATATGATCTAAAACATCAGATTTTCACACAAGTCCTAAAAGTAGATAAAGAGAACCCAGTTTTTTAAACAAATGAGACAAAAATTATTATACGTGGTCAGTTGTTTATTGAGGAAAATGATCCAATATTACATATTAGTGAGTGGCAAAAGTATGTGAACCTTTGCTTTCAGTATCTGGTGTGACCCCCCTGTGCAGCAATAACTGTAGCTAAATGTTTCCTGTAACTGTTGATCAGTCCTGCACACCGGCTTGGAGGAATTTTAGCCCATTTCTCCGTACAGAACAGCTTCAACTCTGGGATGTTGGTGGGTTTCCTCACATTAGCTGCTCACTTCAGGTCCTTGCACAACATTTCCATTGGATTAAGGTCAGGACTTTGACTTGGCCATTCCAAAACATGAACTTTATTCTTCTGTAACCATTCTTTGGTAGAACGACTTGTGTGCTTAGGGTCATTGTCTTGTTGCATGACCCACCTTCTCTTGAGATTCAGTTCATGGACAGATGTCCTGATATTTTCCTTTAGAATTCTCTGATATCATTCAGAATTCATTGTTCCATCAATGATGGCAAGCTGTCCTGGCCCAGATGCAGCAAAACGGGCCCAAACCATAATATTACCACCACCTGCAGCAACTACATGGGAAATCTGTGAAACCTGGATCATGTATCATACTGTATAGGAGTAAGTAAATTGGCTACTATACCATTGTTTGTGTAGTTATGGAGTTTGAATTAATTACAGGACACTGTGTTTAAGGTTATTGTTTTGGAGGAATTAATTAAAAGTTAAACCATTAATCACTGGCCCAAGAAATAAATAAATAATTTTCTTTTTTCAGCAAACTAAATGGGTAAAAAATACTTTTGGACAATTGAACAATGCTTGTTTAAGGTTTGCAGGTTTGGTTGTTGGTGTAATTTATTTCAATTTCCTGGTTTACAAACAATGGAGTTCAACTACATCCTGATACTTTGCTACAATGGGAGTGATGCATTTATAATTCAAAATCTGATTGCTCCAAAGGTTTGATGCATTGTAGTCACATCAAACAAGTGTAAACGCATCTGTCTCTCCTGGTTACAACAGTCTAACTTTAGTAACTTTAGTTGCAACTTGGTCTTAAACGCGTCTTCCGCCACACATTCCTCCCAAATCCTGCTTCTTGCTCAAACCTGCCCACTCTCTTATGCGCATAGCCCCCTACGTGTGAGATGGGAAGAGGGCCGACACGCCTCAGGTGTTCCCCTGCCCACAAGTATCACCTTGTAATCCAGAACAATGAAACAAGTGCTGGAAATGTAAACTTTAAAGCTCAGTAGGGGTGAGTAAAGTGACGCATACTTTTGTATTGAATTACTATCGTGGCTGGCCAAAGCTATGATAATCCATGATAAAACCCAAAACGTACAGGTCATCCATAATCATCACTTACATGTACGGGCAACGGTTCCAAGGAAATCCCTTTTCATTTCCATGTTTCCACTAGACACTTGAAGCATGACTCATTCAATCATTAATTCTGTTCTTTGTCCGTTAGCTATCAACAAATTCACTAACCTGACCAACGTGTTTACAAGAAATGCTCAGTGACTAAACAGTGTTGGTTATGATTTCAGTTCAATTAGTTATTCTTATTAGGACACTTTTTGCGCAATAGGCATTTTTGCTCCGGCAGATCTTTTTAACAGTTCTTAAACTATACCCCCTTTTTCACTTGTTCACACCACAGGAACTGGGGACGATTGCAGTACCTAGAACGAGTCTTTTCTCAGGGCATAGGAACCCTGTGTGAAACAAGTATGCGGTCCAGACATAGTGACATGTGTGCTTAAAGGGATTGGTCCAGATGCAAGACCTGTGTTGAGCCACCATTTTTAATTATACATGTACTCTGTAGCCATATAAACAACTGGTCTTTGCACTGAGAGTGGGGAAAAAACAGACCAATGGACTAATGGTGAAGTTCAGACTTTACTGTGCCTATAAACAACAGAGGAGGAGATACGGCATGATTTTTAAGAGGCTTACACAATTCACACGGCTTGCATCACTTTGGCATCACACAGCATGTCTACTGGCATGAGTGTGTGTGCCTACCTATGTACAGTGAGTAAGCATGTAAGCACTGATTACCTGTTCTGTTTGGTGGCAACCAGGTCTGTTTGAGGGTGTGATCGCTTGTGCAGAGCACTTTGGGCAGTAGAAGGAAGTCCAGTACAGGTTTGTGATTTTATGATAGTGAAAGAGAAAATGTTAAATCTCTTGTCAACACAAACAAAAACACACAGTCCAGGAATTACACAGAAAGGCCGCATAATATAACATCAGCAGGATTATTACCAGTTTCATTTAACTTTCAGGTTCTTTTTCAAACCATGCCTTAAAAAGAACAAATGAATCAATGTTTGTGGGAATCAGTAGTTGGTCAGGAAGTGGTTAAATGTGGTTTAATATCAACAAGGAGCAGGAATCACTGTTTCTCACATTTTGTATATATATACACGGACGTGTGTGTGTGTGTGTGTGTGTGTGTGTGTGTGTGTGTGTATATATACACACACACAGTGGGGCAAAAAAGATGAGATGTCTGTAATTTTCATCATATCTACACTTCAACTATGAGAGACAAAATGAGGGGGAAAAAAAATCCAGGAAACCATATTGTAGAATTTTTTAAAGAATTTAATTTTAAATCATGGTGGAAAATAAGTATTTGGTCACCCACAAACAAGCAAGATTTCTGGCTCTCACAGACCTGTTACTTCTTTAAGAAACTCTTCTGTTCTCCACTTGTCACCTGTATTAATGGCACCTGTTTGACCTCGTTATCTGTATAATAGAAACCTGTCCACAGCCTCAAACAGTCAGACTCCAAACTCAACCATGGCCAAGACCAAAGAGCTGTTGAAGCACATCAGGAAGAAAATTGTAGATCTGCACCAGGCTGGGAAGAGTGAATCTACAATAGGCAAGCAGGTTGGTGTGAATAAATCAACTGTGGGAGCAAATTGATGAATGACCTGCAGAGAGCTGGGACCAAAGTAACAAGGCTACCATCAGTAACACACTACGCCTAGAGGGACTCAGATCCTGCAGTGCCAGGCGTGTCCCCCTGCTTAAGCCAGTACATGTCCAGGCCCGCCTGAAGTTTGCCAGAGAGCATATGGATGATCCAGAAGAGGATTGGGCGAGAATATCATGTGGTCAGATGAAACCAAAATAAACTTTTTGGTTAAAAACTTAACTCGCTGTGTTTGGTGGAAGAAGAATTCTGAGTTGCATCCCAAGAACACCATACCTACTGTGAAGCATGGGGGTGAAAAACGTCATGCTTTGGGGCAGTTTTTCTGCAAAGGGGACAGGACGACTGATCCGTGTTAAGGGAAGAATGAACGGGGCCATGTATGGTGAGATTTTAAGCCAAAACCTCCTTCCATCAGTGAGAGCATTGAAGATGGAACGTGGCTGGGTCTTCCAGCATGACAATGATCCCAAACACATCCCAGTGGCTCAGTAAAAAGCATTTCAAGTTCCTGGAGTGGCCTAGCCAGTCTCCAGACCTCAGCCCCATAGAAAATTTGTGGAGGGAGCTGAAAGTCTGTGTTGCTCCAAAAGATCACTGCTCTAGAGGAGATCTGCATGGAGGAATGGGCCAAAATACCAGCTACAGTGTGTGCCAACCTGGTGAAGACTTACAGGAAACGTTTGACCTCTGTCATTGCCAACAAAGGTTATGTTACAAAGTATTGAGTTGAACCAAATTTATTGACCAAATATTTATTTTCCACCATAATTCACAATTAAATTCTTTAAAAATCCTATAATGTGATTTCCTGGATTTTCTTTTCTATTTGAAGTGTTGAAGTGTACCTATGATGAAAATCACAGACCTCTCTCATTTTTCTAAGTCGGAGAACTTGCATAATCAGTGACTGATTAAATACCTTTTTGCTGCACTGTGTATATATAATGCATTTGGAAGGTTTTCAGACCTTTTGACTTTTGACCAGTCTGCATTCAGTATCACATAATGAGTGAAAACAGAATTGTAGATTTGTTTGCAGTTTTCAGATCTTTTGATATGACACCTGAAATTTGTCAGGGGGCTTCCCATTGATTGAACATGTGTTGGAAAGGCACACTCCTCATTATGTAAGGTGTCATTGCTAACAGTGCATATCAGAGCAAATACCAAGCCATGAAGAGGAAAGAACTGCCTGTAGAGCTCAGGGACAGGATTGTTTGGAGGCCCAGATATGGAGAAGGCTACAAAAAAATCTGCTTCACTGAAAGTTCCCAAGAGCACATTGACCTCCAGGCTGGCATGGTGGCTTGGTGGATAGCACTGCCGCCTCACAGCAAGAAGGTCCTGGGTTCAGTCCCTGGGTCCTTAATGTCATCAGTCATAGCAATGGTTACACCAAGTTGTTGTTATTAGAAAACTTCATAAATTGTCCTACATGGCATGTAATTTATCACAGTGATGTTGAGGATTCTGTCTTTAACTTCTATTATTATCCACCACTAAATATGGCCACTTTATTAGGTACACTTTGCGATTACTGGGTTAGACCCCATTTTGCTTTTGGAACTGCCATGGACGCAGTGTCTATGATTTCAGGAAGGATGGTCAGCTACAAATTCATACACTAGGCTGCTTGAACAAACTCTGAATGGTCTAATGAAGATTATTACACAGATGCAGTTTATTATTACTGCTTTATTGTAACTTTGAGGCACTGATGATTCAGGATGAAGTGAATCCTTGCAGTAGGATTTATTGTGTAAAAACTGGTGTTTTTATGCGCTGTAATCTACTGTTGCTCAGTAATGAGCAAAGCCATGTAAGAAAATATCTGAAAATGTTTTCAGTTTTGTGTCTTATATGCTAATACTCCTGTATGGGGTATGTAGCATGTGGGGAATAGTGATTAGGGGACCACCTAAGTAAGTGAGAGTAGTCAAGATATTAAATTTAGCTAAGGTTTTGTGAGCAAACTCCCAGTAGAAGCGTGAAGGCAAATTAAATTATGGTGAAACTTGCAAAAACTCTACTAGACTAAATTTAATATCTACTAACTACTGACAGGTTGCTCAAGAGTCCTGTCCCGGAATAGCTGTAATTATAATCCAATAACAAGTTCAGTAGAAATGTTATGTTCTGTTGTGGTTTACTGATGAGTTGACAATGGGAGCAATGCCTAAGGTCATGATGACAAATTGAAGATGCCGTAAGACATTCGTGCCAAGGTCTGCCAGTACAGGATGGTGTCATTAACCAAGTGTTTCAGGTTTGTAGTGTGGAAATGCCCTGACTTTGCTGTCGGTTTCCATTCTTTCCTAGAATCTGAGTGCCACCATTGATTTGAATTGTAACTAAAAACTGTAATAGATGATGGTAATTCACACCCATTTACACCCCTTCTATCCATAATGTGTTGTACTTTCATTTACTGTGTTCATGCCTGTGGGTAATACTCACATACACTCACACTCTTACACACACTCCCACACTAGGAGCACTTTAGAGACAGCAATTAGCCTAACACGCTTGTCTTTGGACTATGGGAATAAACCTATGCAGACACAAGGAGGACATGCCCATCAGGGATTAATGAAGTGCTGTCTTTTATAACAGCTTACTTTCACAACACTTGATGTGGTAAAGGACTGTGCTGTTAACGTACTGGACTCTGAACGTGAAGGTCCAGGGTTCAAATCCCACCTCCCAATTGCTTGTAAGTCGCAATTTGTAAGTCACTCTGGGTAAGGTCGTCTGCCTGCTAAATGATGCAAGTGATCGATCAGTATTTCTACCAGTCTTTTCTGCTTAATGCAGTCTGCTTAATGCCCCCGTCTATTGCAGCACTATATTTACACCACCCGACCTTCATGCTGCATGCCACACCCAGGATTTGAACGCAGGTCCTCAGGAACAGCTGGCTGCTGCACTTCTGTGTATAAAGGATGACAAATATTTAAAATGACAACTTCGTTGCTCTTGTGTGGGTGGTTAGGTGCTTCCAATGGGCGAGGGCAGGCTGCATGAAGTCACTCCGAAAACTAAATGGATCCAAACACGCTTCTGACGTTCATAGGGATTGGCCTGAGATGAGATGATTGTGTAGAGGATCTTGTTTAAGGCACATGCAAAGTGTCCCAAACCCTCACATACATTAAGGCGCATTAAATTGAAACAAAACTCTTTAAGTTCCGTCGGAAAGCTCAGTTTGGTCTTTACCTGGCGCAGGGCGTCTTCTGCTTCCTCCACTTCCGTACCATTGATTCGTTAATGTTGAATTCTCTCACAGCTGCTCTATGTCCATGTTGTACTGCGTGACCGATAGCGTTGTGTTTGAAATCCGCTTCGAAAATGAATGAATGAATGCACGTACCCTAATGCTGAAGCACATACCGTATTACTCCGCTATGCTGCGCACTACGGTGGCCGTAAGCTTCGTAACTTACCAAGGCCGTGCTAAAACATTTTGACAGATTTATGAGCGCCGTGCACCATCTACAATCGGTTCTAGGTCAGAAAGCACAACCAGAATTAATTCATACATTAGACGCACCGCATTTAAAGGCGCACTGTCGGTTTTTGAGAAAATTAAAGGATTTTAAGTGCGCCTTTATAGTCCGAAAAATACGGTAATTAGACGATACTTTGGCAGTGTGTGTCTTGTCTAAAGTATTCAAAAGTTATTTGAACCCATTTCTCAACCACGTCAATTAGCACAGTGTCTTTTGCAATGTAATTGATGACAGCATTTGTTAGGTCTTGCTATCTGTTCCTTTTCTTGTTGTAAGCCACTTTCTTGCAGAATGATTCCGCCAAGGTTTGTCGAGTGTGTTTTTGTGTTAGTACCTTGGCTGGTTTACACCTTTCGTGGACAGCTGACTCCTGAAGTTTGCCAGAATTGTCATTCTGCACGGTGGTTAGTTCACATTCGGTGAAATAGCTTAGTTGAAATCGGCAACCAATTTCTGACGACGTTTGCAGTAAAGATGGACCAATCAGTGTTTTTGAGGACGATACCGATCGCCAATCAACTTTTAGCATGATCCGCTGATATTTGAAACTGATCGAGGGCGGGGCTTGATGCCACTTTCAGTGCAATCAAGTCACAAAACTTGGGCTATGTACCAAAAGCATTACTACAGGTAATAGATTCTGTGCATACTGCACACTTGCGTACTGAAGGAACATACTGCTCTAACAGTTGAGCAGCACCTACTAGTATGTACTGGTTAAGTATGCAGCCATTGTCCAAACTGGTTTATTACCATTTTATAACAAACTATCCACACACGCAGCTGAATACAGTATTCATGTTATTCCCTTAGTCAAGAGTTAGTCTGTATTTCTATCTAGTGTTTCAGCTAGGAACTGCAGAGACCTGTGACCGAGGGGGTTCTCACCCGGCTGCAGCCAATTACCTTGCAAAACATGGCTCATTTGTTTTACGTCATTGCTTGACTCCCGAGATCGGCTAAATTGGAGACATATCGGCCGATCGCATATTTGGGTTGAAAATCGATCATTCCATCTGTAGTTTGCAAATTGCCATCGTTGGAACAACAACCATATTTTCAAATCCAAACCACCTCAACACGCATAAGGATGAACCGATTAAATCCAATGACGTGGACTGCGAGGCTGGTGGTGTCTGCGTTTCATCTCCAGGCACAGTTTGTTCATTCAGTTTTTATTTCAGTCAGATGCTTTTAGGCAGAACGCTGGCTTGGTTTGTGGCACACAGTGTGCATGTCAACATCTCAACATTGTATTGTCTGTTTATATATACTTACTTTCCTCAACAATATGGGGTTGTTTGTAGTCCAGTCAGCGTACAGGTACCGTCTATGTAGAGTAGATGTACTAAACCAGATTTAAGGTGTCTTGCCCAATACTGCTGAGGTGTGAGTCTGTCTCACAGTGTAACCAATGTGTGGCATCAGTGCAGCTCTGTGTAAGGATAAAGTAGCAGACAAAATAATACAAACGTCAGAGACTTAAAACATTACTTCTTCTGTCTTACAACATGCAGCACAGACTTGTGTCCATACACGTACAAAAAGAGTACATGGTCTGTACAGGCATGGGACCCCACTTGTCTGTTTCTCCATGGTGTTTCTTTAGTGATGTAATTCAGTGCGGAGGTGGACGGGAGTGATGTAATTAGGAGGGACGCATAAGTGGAATCACACTGAATCGGATGTCTCAGAAGGTGAGGCATCTCTGTCTGTACAGTAGCTTGACATGCTTTATTGGACATCCCTTTACTATCACTACTTGGGGGAAAAAAGTCCACCAGAAAGTATCTCAGGTTTGTTTGTAATAGCTTTGGCCTCTAGTATTTTAGGCCAGCCTCCAGAAGGTGGCAGCAGACTCAATTGTGGAATCTGAAAGACAGTACTAATCCTAACTTGTCTACGTGTTACGTAACTGTTTTAGGTATATTCTATCGCACATGCCCACTTTGTCCAGCGTATGTAGAACTGTGCTTGACCAGGATTTCCAACGTGTATGTCCCAGCACTTGTAGCCCCTGCTTGGATTGTACCTTGTGGATTTGTTGTAAGTGCATCCAGATTTGGCAAAATAACTGTCAAATAACTAAATATATATATGAAATGTGTGTACTATCCACATGTAGGCTTTCAACACCTTAAAATCCGTTTTTGTGACGGTTGTTTCTCATAGTCATTTTAACAGCTGTAAATTATGACAAGTTTACACAAGTTGTTTATGTGTTGAGGAACATGGTGTATTGTGAAGCAAGTGATGAGATCTTAATCGTAACTTGCAGTCAGTTTCTGTTCTGCATCAGGTTTCTCATCAATGCTTAAAGGCACAGGAAATATGAAAAATGAGCACACGTTCTTCAAGGTGTGTTCAGTGTATTTTCATTTTCTGTTTCTAACCGGATGGCACCGATTATGGGAAATTGGAGGAGAATCAGAAATGACATGCATGGCAAGATAATTCACATACGTGCAACATCTGCATGGATGGCATTTTGTCTTTATAAACGTTCAATCTTCTTCTGCCCACTTGTCATTCATTTTGTGTGTCTGTGTGTCAGTATACCTTGTCTTGCTATACATGTGAGGACCAAATGACCGTACAATGAATTTTTTTAGAAAAAGGCAACTTTTTAGGGCCACAAGATTTGATTTAGGTTTCTGAGGTTAAGGTTAGGGATAGGTGTAGTATTAATTAGCTACAGTAATGCTTCATTGTCATTTAAGTCAATGGAAAGTCCTCACAAGAATAGCAAAACAAACGTGTATGTGTGTGATGTGTATATATCATATACCCCACAAGGATAGATAGAGCTGACATGGTTTACCTTGTAGGGACATTTTGCTGGTCCCTACAGGGAAAATTGCTTTTGTACAGCAATTTCTTTAAAAAAAAAAAAAAAGCCAAAAGATCTCCATTAGGTAACTGTGGCTAGGGTTAGGTGTAGGTGTAGTATTAAGTAACTACAGTGATCATTCCTAGTGGAAAGTCACCACCAGGATAGTGAGAGATATTTGTGACTGTGGTAGCCTAGTGGTTAAGGTGCAGGACTATGAACCAGAAGGTCCTTGAGCAAGACCCTTAACCCACAACTGCTTGGCTTGTAAGACTGTTTCAATTGTAAGTCGCTCTGGATAAGGGCGTCTGCTAAATGCTGTAAATGTAAATGTTCATTTTTCCACATATTGAGTGTGTTTAATAATAATCTGATTTAGAAATGAGGTTAAGAAATTTGATAAAGGGGAGGTTTTTGTTCGACCTTGTTTGCTTGTGGTTACGTCCTGAGATTAGGTGTAGCCTTAATCATCAATGGAATGTTCTGGCAAGGACAAAGAGAGCCAACCGTGTGGTTGTGTGTGATTATATTATAAACGTCTGTACGTTCAAAAGTGGTAAGTAACCCTGAGGCAGTGAATGATCATGCTTAAGCTTAAACCTTTTAAAATATTGCATGTTTTTTTTAAACAGACATCACTACAACCAACAGTTCAGCCTGTTCCTGCCAAGCTAGACTGGTGACTCAAGTGCTTGTGAGTGGGAGTTGTGCATGGTTGACGCGTTTGCTTTTCACACCTCTTTCTCCAGCTGTCTGGGTGTTAGCCCGCGGGAGGCAAAAAGTGAGAGAGCGTGCAGGTTCAACCATGTTTGCCGTCCAAAATGGCCATTACGCCCCATATGATGAGTAAAAGTTGGAAGGTGTGGCACTGAGCTGTTGATTACCCACTGCATGAACTTACACACAGCTCTGCATCCAGTTGTGGGACGATCTGTTTAAGGCACAAACCTAGCATACACTGCCTAACCAAAACCATATTTGGGTCCAAATAAGATATTTGAATCCCTAAACCAAGCGTCGGCTTTCTATGCAGCCACAATGCTACATACAGCATGTGCAGTTTCACACTTCACTATTGACCCAGCAAGGTGAGGGAAGGGCCACTAAACTACTGTTCTCCATTTGCTTAGCACACACTCGACCCGTATTTACACCTTTTTACACCTAGCATTCACAGTGTGCTGGTAAATTTGCACAGCTGAAGGTCTTTTCCCTCCTAATCTGGGAAAGCGGCAGTAAATACTCTAGGTTTAAACTTTCCCAGGTCTCAGTTTGAGGAACACCTCAGGGGTCATTTTGTCCTCCATATAGATGCAGATGAACTGGTTGTGCAGTTTTGTGTATATAGCCCAGCTAAATAGGGACACTTGTTAATGTTCTGTTTTTGGTGTGGCCCCGTTTTTAGTTTCTTTCTTGTGTTTCATGAAACTCATTGTTGCCTTTGAAACTGCCCCCCCCCAATCAATACACAAATGCCAGAGGTTTTGTGGTGTAGCCATTGGCCCTTTGATTGCCATTCCTATTGATCATCCCCCCCTTGCCTGATAATGGCTCGCTCTTTCATTAGGCACGTTTCTGAAAACACAGCTCTGTACTTTGCACCTCCCAAAGCGCCTCACGCAGACCGTTGTTCCAATCCACATTGGCCTTCACGCTTTCACTACATTACGAAAAAGCTTTATCGCCTCTCTCACATCTTAGTCAACAAGTTTGGGAGAAAAGTGTGACTTTATTAAGAGCAGTAAAACTGGTTGGTTAAATCCCTGATGTAAAATTCCTTTAAGTGCTAAAACAGTAGTGTTTATTTGACTGACTAACAGTGTTGGCTTTTGAATAGGGGGTTATGTACGCCGTAATTTACAGCGTTAAGGGTGTGGTGATTTAATTAATTGGAAAGCTTTACAGCTTTTACAGTTGCTGTTAACATTGTGATGGACTGCAGTAGCCTAACAGTTGGGAAACTGGACTATGGATCAGAAGGTCCATGGTGCACATCCTACCTCTGCTACTGTTGGGTTATTGAGAGATCCGTAACCCACAATTGTTTGTAAGAATGTCTTGTGTAAAGAATCAGTCTTATGTAAGTCGCTCTGGATTAGAGCATCTGCTGAATGGTTTCTGTTCCTCAATTTAATTTATTGTTTGATGATAATTCTTTGCTGTGTCCGTTTTGTAATTTTTGGTGGTGCTTCATTAACTTATGTATTGTCTGTCTGGACTGGCTGTTGTGCTGACAGATGTGGCCTTGTGTTTAAAAAAAAGCCTTTTCCAGTCTGTAGTAGGACTAGTCTGTCTCTGGTCATTGTACTTGTTCCCACCCCTTACTTTGGAAACTGGGCGAGGTTTATTCCCAGATCCCTCCCCTGTAGTATTTGAGTTTTCTCTCCCTCCCACCTCCACAGAACAAAGTTAGGAGTGTGTCAGAGCACACTACATGTGCGTTTAGAAGTTAGGCAGTGCCGCTGAGGCGGACACACAAATCAAGGGGGCAAAGGATTTTTTTAAACCCCCGTTCACTGCCTTTTTTTAATTTATATATGTAATATATATTTATTCTCTTCAATTATCGTTGGAATATTACTATTGGGAGTAGCAGAATCTCACCTGTGGACTTTATTGAAAGAAATGGTGGCTTACGATGAACCTGGTTTGGTGCCTATCAAACGGACGCTACAGAAGATAGACTACCAGAACCAAGTTTGCAAAGAACTTGAGGTGAGACATGAATGACTAAAGATTTAGTTAGTGTTCTCTTTCTGCTTCATAGGAGTTTTCTGTTGGCATCTGAATTAGAACCTTGCCCTTGTCTTATCTCCGTTTGTCTAGTCACCAGTGCTACCTGTTTTTATAAGGTGTGTTTGATTTATTTGTTTGATTATATGTGATCCAAGTCAAGCCTCCAAAGGTCATCACGCTCTGATCGCATGACTAGACAGTTGAACTGCTAGCCAGAAAAGCATTTTCAGCCATGCTAACTGGATGTGCTTCAACAGGTAGTCAGGGTGAATGATTACAGACCTGAAGAGCAGGTAAAGCAGATCAGAGAGGCCTCCAGGACTGTCTTAGTGCTCACGTTAGAAATAAAAAGCATTCCACCAGCTTCAGAGCAATTACAGAGTGCTACAGCCAACAGCCTAAGTGTCCCAGCCCCCAGGCCTGCACCATGGGGGATATGGGTAGAATCACATAAAGAACTACTTCTGTGATATGCGCTGTTCTTCCTCTTTCCAGTTTGCACTTTGTAGTTTCGGAAATGGACACTGAGATGTGGTTGACCTACTAGAAAAACCTAATGACAAGAACTGTGAATGAGTTGAGGGACATTGAGGAACTTGTCAGTCATGGATGCTACATTCCACAGCCCTTTCTTGAACCTTTTTTAAATACACAGGCATTTTACTACAGTAACCCCCACTTTGTTTAGCCAGTAGTTGTGTGGTCTGTATTGAAATTCGGTGCTCTATCAGCAGGGGACACTCAAGATTTCCCCCACTCTCCACCCCCAGTCACCGTTAGAACAAGGGGAGCTTCCTGAGTCTCCATGTGCCTGCTTGAAATCACTTTCTTTGGGGTTCTGGCTTAGACAGCATAGCCCAAAATAGCTACCCATATCATGTCTGTGTTTCTTCCAGTTGCTGTTTCCAGAAGATAATGCAAATCTTTATCTTGTTTGAAGCAACTGTTATTGCGAGGCAGCCAAAAATAGATGAAAAAAGCACAAATTGATTGATTTGGTTTGTTTAATACTTCAAATCAGTGTTTAGTTCTTGCTCTCACAGGCTTTGTCAGTTCTGGTAGTCATGCACTCCGTACCGTTGACTTTGCTGTGTCTTGGAGGGTCATCCTTTGTGCTCTTGTTTCTGAAGATCTTCTTGAAAACCACCTGCATATGTGGTCTGGTTTATTTATTAGTAGAACTAGGTTAGTTCTCCATATCCGGTATTACCCTGGTGGTCCTGGGTAGCCAAGTACAGTCGCTCTTCAGACAGAACTCTGGCTAATGTAAACTGGTGGGTCTGCTCTGCAGCTGTTAGAACTGGTCCGAGCCTGAATAGCGGATCTGTCTCACTGTGGCAAGCTGAACTCTGTCTCTCTTCCCCCTCTGTGGGGAGCAAGCCAACTGCCCATATTTCAATAGCAACTTTCAAACAGAGTATATACACAGTCATTTGTCTGCATCATGCTTCAAATAAGCAGTATAAGCACAGCGCTGTGTTCAGCCCCCGAAGCCCCAGAGTGTTATAGGGCTGTGATTATAGTATAAAGAAACCCTGTTGGTCCTGGCAATGTAAAATCACCTCGACAAGTTTGTTTTGCTTTGATTTTTTTTTCTGCTATGATTTGTTCTTTTTGGCCCGAGTCCCAGTCGTTATGGCTTTGAGGCTGTAAAGCTGTTTGTAAAGGAGGTCAGGTGTGCTTCTCCCTCTCACGCAAGTGGCCTACGAGGCTTGTCTCAACATGAGCATGTCAGCATTGCTCGAGGGCTACATGGGTGTGGAGGAGGAAAGATAGAAGGTCATCATGAGGCTGGGGTGGAGGAGTTAAGTGCTTCTTGTTTATCAGACTTGATTTGGGTCTTCCCCTGTTGACTAACAGGTCGCCACACACACACTTGTATGTACATCTACACCCCAATTGCAGGTTGGATAAGTAAATGGAGACAAACAAGGCAGTTTGAGTCTTATAAATGTGGTTTTTTTTTACTCCACGGAACAGCTGAGAGAGGAGCCTTGGACATACCACACATGCTTGATGACAGTTTGGACTTTAATCCTGTAGGCAGAAAGGGGCCTTTGTGTATTTTTTTACTCAGTCATCCTGAAGGGTCTCCCTCAAGTGATGTGTCCGACAGCTGCTGCCTTAAGATACTCAGTCATTTGCCTAGAAGGCTGCAGCCCAGAAAATGTCAGTCCGCCTGTCCCCAAACCAGCCCCACTAGCAACTCTTCAGTTCTACCGTTGCTCCCTTGGCTCACATGCAGCTGGTGGAGCCCAAGGGGAAAGTGGATCTTGTGACAAGTCATACATTGCCCTCTTCTCATGAAAGACTACCTCATATGTCCTTTGGCGGTGGATTCTTTTCCTGTCATACGTGGTTTAGCAGTTAATAAAGGAAATGCATTAATGACCAGGCAGATTTTGATCCCTCCTCCTCTTTCTTGTCCAGGAACCCAGTACTAAGCGTGTGCGGCCGCTGGGCCGAGTCACCTCGCTGGCTAACCTCATCTCCCCCGTGAAGAATGGGGCCGTCCGGCGCTTCGGTCAGACCCTGCAGGCCTCGTTGAGGGGTGACGGGCGCTCGCCGGGCGTGCCCCAGCAAAAGGCGGGCAGCAAGGCGGCGGCACCGACGCCACCCAAACGACGGAACAGCATGCTCTGGTCCGAGACTCTGGACGTGCGCCAGAAAGGAACCTTTTCTACAAAGGAGATTAAGAGGCAGGAGGTGAGTACGATGACAACTGAAATAAAAAATGCAGCCCAGACTAGTGAATGTCCTACTACCTTCCAGCCAGGCTCTACAGAATCACAGACTGTGCTGGCTTATTAAACCCTAAGGGCTATTCGCTTACATTCTTCCCTGTTACTTTCCTGCCTCGCTTGGGTTCTTTTGAGGATTTCTGTAGTCGGTTGATGTGTGAGCTGGCTGAGAGCCCTGAAACTGGAGCGTCTCGAGTAGATTTTCAAAGCGATAATATAAACGCAGTGGCTTTGCGGTGTGACGCACGGATTAGGAATTCCAGTCCTCCCAGACATCACAGCACATTCTGTGTTAGACTTGGAGAGGAAAAGGAAGGCATTAAGACATCGTCACACTGAGCTAGTGTCTGTTTTGTTAATAATAAACGAACTCCAGGTAACAACGTGTGTTTTTTTTTTTTATTCAGGCGATCTTTGAGTTGTCACGCGGAGAGCAAGACCTGATTGAGGACCTCCAGCTTGCCCGTAAGGTCAGTACTCTTTAGGGTTAAGAACCAGTGCTTACATACAGTAGTGTGCAAACATCTTAAGCCACCATTAGATTAGATTTACCATTGGTATAATGACCATATATAATTATTTTTCAGTCTCTAGCAAAATACAACCAGAAAATACAGGCAATTTGTCTGCAGTACTAATAAAAATGAAAACAAAATCCTAAACAGCTTCTATAGGCTACAGTGGTAAGTATTTAGTGTGATCTTTTTAAAAGGGTAGCAGCCAGAAACATCTTTTTTCAGGAAGGAGATCCAGGAATTTTTGGGTCCAGTCATCAGCAATATGTTATATATGGTCATTAATCCATTGCTAAAACAACAAATCTAATGTCTGTGTGAAGACATTTACACAGTACTATATTTGTGGACCTTCATTATCTGACTGAGCAATTCTTGGTGTGCAGGCATACCATGACCCAATGTTGAAGCTATCGATCATGTCTGAAGAGGAGCTAACAGCCATCTTTGGAGATCTGGATGCTTACATCCCACTTCATGAAGGTAAATCTAAAACTCCTTCCATTTCTTCACTCTGTTTGCTTTTCATCTTCAGTTTACCTAATACATCCTTTCTGTTTCGTCCCTGTCAGATCTGTTGGCTCAACTGGCCAAAGCTACAGGCCCTGACGGTACAGTGGAGGAGATTGGCCAGATCGTAGTCGACTGGGTAAGATCAACAACTTCACATCCGTTCTACCCCTATGTTTATGGAAGCATGTGTGAATTTTACATTAATAATCCTTGTCTGTTTTTCTGTAGCTGCCCAGACTGAATGCCTACCGGGCGTATTGCAGTAACCAACTAGCAGCCAAAGCCCTGCTGGACCAAAAGAAGCAGGACCCAAGAGTGCAGGACTTTCTACAGCGCTGCCTCGAGTCGCCCTTCAGCAGGAAGCTGGACCTGTGGAGTTTCCTGGACATCCCGCGATCCCGACTGGTCAAATACCCGCTCCTGCTTAAAGAGATCCTCCGACATACGCCCCCAGATCACCCCGATACCTCCAGCCTCGAAAAAGCTGTGAGTATCTCATAATATTGTATTCTCTTTAATTTATTATGGTCTATGTAACTATGTATTATTATATGTTCTTTAGATATGCTCCCTCTTTTATTTTTTTATGTTTAGCTTCTGTGTATTAACACCATTACTAAAACCTTACCTAGTTTAATACTTATGTTATATATAAGTAGTTTTATATAGGTTTATACTATCTATAATATATATATAAATCTAGGCTGTCCAAGGAGGTTGGGTCCCCTTTTGAGTCTTGGTCCTCCTAAGATTTGCTCCTTCTAAAATTTAGGGAGTCTTTCCTTGCCGCTGTCGCCCCAGGCTTGCTCAGTTAGATCTTTGGGCCTAGGTCATTAACAAGAACTGCTTTTGAGTTCCACTGTTTAAAAAAAGTGCTTTGAGTGCTTCTAAACATGAAGCTTGTGCCTCTGCAGGTCAGCATCATTCAGGGCGTACTGTCTGACATTAACATGAAGAAGGGCGAATCAGAGTGCCAGTACTACATCGATAAGCTGGAGTACCTGGACGACAGACAGAGAGACCCCCGCATAGAGCAGTGCAAGAGCCTGCTGTGCCACGGCGAGCTCCGCAACAAGAGCGGCACAGTAAGTCTCATCCTATTCGTACCTCTGTCCTCGTGGGAGTGAACACTAAGCGCATTTGTAGTCAGAGCCTGCGTAGTCCAGCAATCGTTGAACATCCCCTGTTTGTCTTCTTCCACAGAAACTGCACGTGTTCCTGTTTAATGACGTTCTAGTCTTGACGCGGCCTGTGGTACGGAACGAGCGCCAGTGTTTCCAGGTGTACCGCCAGCCCATTCCCGTACAGGACCTGGTACTGGAGGACCTGCACGATGGAGATGTGCGCATGGGCGGCTCCTTCAGAGGGGCCTTCAGCAACTCGGACAAAGGTGAGACAGAGTATGCACAGCTAAAGCTGACCTGTCCAGAGGTCTCAGGCGAGCGCATACGACGATCAGCCTTAACATTAAAACCACTGGCGTAATACTCTATAGGTCCCCCCTCTGGCCTGTCGAGGTCACAAGACCTCGGAAGGTGTTCTGTGGTATCTGGCATCAAAACGTTAGCAGCGGATCCTTTAAGTCCTGTAAGTTGTTAGGTGGCACCTCTGTGGGGTGGACTTGTTTGTCCAGTATGTCCCACAGATACTGGATCAGATTGAGATCTAGGGAATCTGGAGGCCAGGTCAATACTTATCCTGCTGAGAGAGGCCACTGCTAGTAGGGAATACCCCTGGCGTGAAGGGGCGCACTTGGTCTGTAACAATGTTCAGGTACGTGATGGGAGTAACATCACCATGAATGCCAGATCCCAAAGGTTTCCCAGCAGAACATTGCCCACTCACTTCATCTGTCCGTGGTTCTAATGTTATGGTTGGTGTGTGTGTGTGTACTGTGTAAAAATCTTAGGTCAACATTAGATTTGTTGTTTTAGCAATGTCGGTGATTGGACCCAAAATTTTCAGACTTGGATTTGTCACTCCATAATACTTTTTTCCACTAATCTTCAACCCAGACTTTAGGAGCTTTAGCATATCTTACCCTTTTCACCCTGGTCCCCTTCTAATTTTTTTTCCCCTTGGTTTCTTGGCTGCTACCTTTCCAAAAAGACCATTCCTGATCAAGCTTTTTTACACTGTAGAAGGGTCAACTTGGCAACCTGATGAAATTGTCAGTTGCTGCTATTGCTCAAGTGTATGAGGAGGTCACACTTGCCACTGTAGCATATAGAAGCTGTATTTCTGATTTTTCTTCTCAATTTTATTGTTGTATTCCAATAAAGACACTGAGAAGTAATCATATATGGTCATTATGATTGCTCAAACAATGGTATATCTAATCTAATGGTGGCCTAAGACTTTTGCACAGTACTTTATATATATGAGATATCTAAAAAGCAGAAACCTTTTATCGTGCATATTAGATATTAATCTCCATCTCTTTTCCTTCTGTAGCCAAGAACATCTTCCGCGTGCGTTTCCAGGACCCAGCACAGGGCCAGTCGCACACGCTGCAGGTCAACGACATCTTCCACAAGCAGCAGTGGCTGAACTGTCTCCGCAGCGCCGTGTCAGTCGTCCAGACCGAGCCCCCTGCTGACATCTGCTCCAACCGCCGCTCGTCCACAGCGTCCAGCATCGTCCACATGGAGGAGACGGATGAGAACCAACCTCAGAGCGACGAGCCTCCCAGCCCCACTCTCTCCACTGCGTCTTCCTCCTCCTCTTCCTCCTCCTCATCGACCTCTCCTCTGAGGAAAACGAAAAAGGACAAACGCATGCTCTGCTCATTGGGCAAGAGGAAGGAGACCATGGTTTAGGGAGCTCTCCGTTCTCTCGCTGGACTGAGCTCGACCAGGAGCGGACTTGTATTTATGTGTGTTGGAACCGTGTGGTTCTGCAGCAGTGTTTTGTTACTGTCCTCAATGGCAGCTATATTACCCTCGCACCCTACGCTCCTAACCTGACCCACAGGGCACACATCCAGACCAGAGATGTACCTGAGGGCGGACCCCGTGTGTCTCGAGGAATGGGCCACAAGTGTTTTACACCCACTTCCACGCGCTCGTTCAGTGGAGCTCACACCTCTAGCCCCGTTTACTGTCAGTTTGGTATTTTATATTTTTATTGATTTTTGTTTCTAATTAAAAAGTTTTACTTTTTTATATAAATATATATTCAGTCCGAAAATTACTGTAGCTCTTTTTGTTTTTCATCGCACTGTAGCTTTCAGCTGAAAAAACAAATGCAAAAAGAAGCATTCGGGGACGATCATCCGCTGTAGAAATCAGAAAATTCCTGCCAAATCTGTCGCTTCAGCTACAAGACAATTTGTGAAGTTGTACATGATTTTTTAAGAGTCAACAGCAATAATTTAAATCTAATAATATAGTTTTTTTTTATTTTGGAAACCAAAACGAAATCACAGTCAATTTGTGATGTAATTTACACTGTCAAAAGATCAGAATGTGGTATTTTATTTTACTCATGTAAAATTGAATCTGAGCCATGTTGGCTTTTTTCTTAAGAAAGCCGACTCCCAAAAGAAAACGGACAACTTTTCAATGTAGCATCTTGCATGGAGCTTTACTTGTGAAGTCCTGCCAGTACAGGCAGGATGAAGCATGGCGTGTAAATGCTTGTCTAATCGGAGAAGTTCACGGAAGTGGCTGTTAAGGATATCTAGCAAGAAACCTGTATGTTGTGTGAGGACCTGTGAAGTTTGAACAAGAATTGATGGACACTTGAATTGACTAAGGACAGACTGACTTTGATTTGACGCACTACTTGTAATCGCTGCCTGTGGTTCAGATGTGTTTTGTAGTGCTTTGAGCAAAGTGTGAGTGTGGTTTTCTAAGAAGGACGAAAAGCATGTGGAAAGATGAACTCGATGAAAGTTATAGTACGTCTAGAGAGGGTCACAGACCATAGTAGTTTGTAGAAAAGAAGAGTTGGTGTTTGATGGTTGAAGTGGACTTGTAAATCTGTTTGATGTACAAAAAGAAACATTATCTAAAGGGACAATAAAGATCTATGTAAGATATGCATCTGACAACGGATTTTCTGGGTCTTTATTGCAAGCACTCGACAGTTCATATGTCAAACTGAACATCACCACAATCCTCAAACATTATCAATCCCTGTTTAGTGATTCACCTGGTTGTGTATTCCAATCAGGGGTGGGTAGAGTAGTACTAATCTTTCTTAAGTAAAATTACTCATTGAAAATATTACCTGAGTAAGAGTCTATCTATGGACAAACAGCTGCTGAGGAAACACCTGCTGTTCAAGTCACTATCTCACATCAGGGATTCCCATAAGGATATATATTCATTGATTACTTTATTAGGTACACGTCCTTGTATCTACACTCATTATCCATTTTTATCAGTTCCTCTTAACATGTAGATGCACTTTGTAGTTCTACAATTACAGGCTGTAGTCCATCTGTTTCTCTACATACTTTGTTCAATCACTTTACTCTGTTCTCTAATGGTCAGGACCCCCACAGATCAGGTACTATTTGGGTGGTGGATCATTCTCAGCACTGCAGTGACACTGATGTGGTGGTGGTGTGTTAGCGTGTGTTGTGCTGGTATGAGTGGATCAGACAAAGCAGTGCTGCTGGAGTTTTTAAACTCCTCAGTATCACTGCTGGACTGAAAATAGTCCATCCAAAAAATGTCCAACCACCGGCATCCTGTGAGCGCTGATGAAGAGTTAAGAGGATGACTAATACAAACTGTGCAGCAACAGATAAGCTACTGTCTCTGACCTAACATCTACAAGATGAAGCAATATGGTAGATGTGCAGAGTATACAACAATGCTCTATATTTTAATATTCCAGTTGTATTAAAAGCTCATTTTGATTTAATCCAATGTGTTAGCGGTGACTGTGGTGTGGTGGCGTAGTGGTTAAGGTACTGGACTATGCACCAGAAGGTCCAGGGTTCAAATCCCACCTCTGCTAAGTTGCCACTGTCAGCTCCCTGAGCAAGACCCTTAACCCACAATTGCTTGGATTGTAAGACTGTACCAATTGTAAGTCGCTTTGGATAAGGGCGTCTGCTAAATGCTGTAAATGTAAATGTAGTGGTGACAAACAGTGCTTTAATTGGACATCTTTAACACTTTTTAGATCTCAAAAACCTTGTTGTTAGCCTTTAGTGTTCAAATTGTCATGGTTTAATATTTTACTATAAACACCTTTAAAGTTAGACTGGTGCAAACGACACAGACATGGAAAGTCAATTTGATGCTGTCTTAATCAAGTAAAACCATATATGGTAATTACTATCTTAATAATTTGTCTGTCACACATAACTTGTAATTCACACACCAGTGCTCAAGACGCAGACCTGAACCTGTGCATGCACACTACCTAGGGTCTGAAATAAAGATATACCAACATGAATTTACAATTACAGCATTTAGCAGACACTCTTACCCAGATCGACTTACAAATCATACAGTCTTACAGTCCAAGCAATTGTGTGTTAAGGATCTTGCTCAAGGAGCCAACAGTGGCAGCTTGGCAGAGATGGGATTTGAATCCTGAACCTTCTAGTCCATAGTCCAGTACCTTCACCGCTAGGCTACCACGGTCCACATTTTTAGCTCATACAAAGAAAAAGTACCGTATTTTTCGGACCGTAAGGCGCATTTAAAATCCTTTAACTTTCTGAAAAATCGACGGTGCGTCTAATGTATGAATTAATTCTGGTTGTGCTTTCTGACCTAGAACCGATTGTAGATGGTACATGGCGCTCATAAATCTGTCAAAATGTTTTAGCACGGCTTGGTAAATTACGAAGCTTACGGCCACCGTAGTGCGCAGCATCACAGAGTAATACGGTATGTGCTTCAGCATTAGGGTACGTGCATTCATTCATTCATTCATTCATTTTCGAAGCGGATTTCAAACTCAGCGCTATCAGTCACGCAGTACAACATGGACATAGAGCAGCTGCGAGAGAATTCAACATTAACGAATCAATGGTACGGAAGTGGAGGAAGCAAGAAGACGCCCTGCGCCAGGTAAAGACCAAACTGAGCTTCCGACGGAACTTAAGAGTTTTTTGTTTCATTTAATGCCTCTTAAACCCGGTGCGCATTATGTATGAAAATAGATCCGTTTAGAAGTGATCGTTTGATGTTGCGTCTTATAATCCCCGTGCGCTTTATGGTCCGAAAAATACGGTAACCACATTTTTTTTTTTTATGATTTTTATTCAAGTAGGAGTAAGAAAGTAACCCAACTTAATATTACTTGAAGCAATTAAAAAAAACATTGCCCTAAGTAAATGTAGTCAGTGGTAGTCAATGCTCCATGTAACTTTAAGTTTGGGGGGGGGGGGGATTGGCACAATACAATGAACCATTTAACCTTGTGTTCTGTGTTCAGTTCAGTTGCTGCTTTGAGAGAGTGGAACCCACAGGGAACTACAGTAAGGTATGATCTCTGTGCTTGGTAGTTATGACCTGTGTGGAGTTTTTGATATACTCTGGTTCATCACCTATCATCTATTCCCTGCGTGACTGGTGGAACATCATTTAAGGTATGTGGCTATGGGCCAGAAGGTTCATGGTTTAAGTGCCAGCAACTGCCACTGGTGCCCTTGAGCAAGGTTCTTAAAAGCCTCAATGGATTGTACCTTGTACAACTTTTATGAGTTGTAATTTACTCTGGATACGGACGTCTGCTAAATGACTGAAATGAACTGCCCCTGCCCTGCGATGATCAGTCTACTTACCAACAAGAGATGGCAAGTCTGACCACCTGGTGTAACCAGAAAAAACCTGGCCATTAAGACAGAAACACAGCAGATAGTCATTGAACTTTAAGAGGAAAATGCCATCAACAGTCCAAACTGGTTCAGAAATGGTTCAGTTTGTCTGGCTTTTTTTATTTTGAACCATCAGTTACGGCTGCAGTGTCCAGAGTTAAAAAGAGGAGATTTTTAATTCCCTATTATACAAGTGCTCTCAACTCAATCCTAACATCATCTAATTTCAGTGCAGCTTCTGCTCAGGGGTCAAACCAGGCTGCAGCCTGACTGCAGACAACCATTCACCCAGGAATTCTTAACCATACATACCCTGGCTATTCTAATCACCGCTTCCAAAAACATCCCTCTGTAAGCACTTCCTCTCAGTAAAAAACATAAACCCACTATAAACAGAAAGAGCTTCATTCCAATAGCTGCAGCAATTATCAACAAACTCTGATCCACATACCTACCCCTCTCAGGACTTGCACATTTACACTGAGTGTTGTTTGTTTTTCCTCTTGTGGTGTGGGCGCCCCAGTGGTTTAGACTAGTCTAGAGAAGTGGGTAAATACTTTGTTTTTTTTATAAAACTTTTTTTTATGGTGAAAGCTTTTACTAGAATGTTGTTTATTTGAATGTCCAATGCAACTCGTATTTGTTAAAGATTTTATTTTTTCCTAGTGGGCATACCAGTATTGCTCAAATTTAATGGCCACGTTACATTTCTATGAAAAAAGGTCGTCACTCAAAATGGACACTGACTGGACATGGCCATAGTCATCATAGTCCTTCTTATGGTACTGTAATGTAGGAATAAAGGGTCATTTAACAAGAAGTTTATGAACCCTTTAAAAATTTTCTACATTTCTGCATAAATATGACCTAAAACATCATCAGATTTTCACACAGTCCTAAAAGTAGATACGAGAACCCTGGCCCAGTTAAACAATGAGAAAAAAAATATTATTCCTTTTTTCTTTTATTTATTAAAAAAATGATCCAATATTACATTTTAGTGAGTGGGCAAAAGTATTTGAACCTCTAGGATTAGCAGTTGATTTGAAGGTGAAATTATAGAGTCAGGTGTTTTCCATCAGGTGTGAGTGGGCACCCCTGTTTTAATTTAAAGAACAGGGATCTATCAAGTCTGCTCTTCACAACATGTTTGTGGAAGTGTATCATGGCACGAACAAAGGAGATTTCCTGAGGAGTCTCAGAAAAAGAGATGTTGATGCTCATCAGGCTGGAAAAGGTTACAAAACCATCTCTAAAGACTTTGGACTCCACCAATCCACAGTCAGACAGATTGTGTACCCAAATGGAGGAAATTCAGAATTCAGACCATGGTTACCCTCCCCAGGAGTGTCGTCGACCAACAAAGAATCACTCCAAAAGCAATGCATGTAGTAGTTGGCCGAGGTCACAAGGAGCCCAGGGTTAACTTCTAAGCAACTGAAGGCCTCTCTCACATTGGCTAACGTTTAATGTTCATGAGTCCCCCATCCAAAGAACACCTGAACAACAATGGTGCGCATGGCAGGTTGCAAGGAGAAAGCCACTGCTCTCCAAAAAGAACATTGCTGCTAAAGATCAAGTGGACAAGCTAGAAGGCTATTGGAAGAATGTTTTGTGGACAGATGAGACCAAAATAGAGCTCTTTGGTTTAAAAGAAAAGTGTTATGCTTGGAGAAAGGAAAACACTGCATTCCAACATAAGAACCTTATCCCATCTG
This sequence comes from Ancistrus triradiatus, assembly GCA_025084515.1. NCBI lineage: Eukaryota > Metazoa > Chordata > Actinopteri > Siluriformes > Loricariidae > Ancistrus > Ancistrus triradiatus. Next base: position 477,855 of record JAJAGP010000258.1, on the reverse strand, counting down.
TGAAACATGGTGGTGATTGTATCATGGTTTGGGCCTGTTTTGCTGCATCTGGGCCAGGACGGCTTGTCATCATTGATGGAACAATGAATTCTGAATTATATTAAGACACCGACCCTAAGCACACAAGTCGTTCTACCAAAGAATGTTTAAAGAAGATTAAAGTTCATGTTTTGGAATGGCCAAGTCAAAGTCCTGACCTTAATCCAATCGAAATGTGGTGGAAGGACCTGAAGTGATCAGTTAATGTGAGGAAACCCACCAACATCTCAGAGTTTAAGCTATTCTGAGTCCCCTTGAACAAACACTAATTTCTAGTATCACTTTTTAAACACTTTAAGCCTTTAAGTAGGTAAATCCAACATGGCGCTAAGAAGGAAATCACAACAAATAACTGGCACTCATTTATAGCGTTAAGAAAAGTATAAACTTTTACATTTCACATCTTCTTGTGTCCATGTCCTAAAACTGTCCATGTGCAACAAAGACCATAACGTAGTTCCTACTTGCATTTAGTTAATGCGAAGTAAATCAATATTCATGAAAATATAAAAAAAAAAAAATGTAAACAAAACATCAAAGTATTACGTAAATCATATTTATGGCAGTTAAAATCCACATGCTAAACCTTTCTTTCAAATTGTCCAGCTGTTTATGGCTGCAACATCTGGAGTTAAAATACAGATTTTTAATTCCTATTGTAATTTATTAGAATTGTTAAAGCAAACAGATGTTGACAAGATGGTCAAACGGGGGGTTTAACAGGGCGTACCTATATATCTGCATATCATGTGGACTACACCACCGTGATGCCATTATATATGCCTTTAAATACTCTATGTTGTCCTTGTATATGCAAACGTTTGAATTTCCAATTGTAATTGGGACTGTGGTAGCCTAGCGGATAAGGTACCAGACTTACAAATCCCACCTCTGCCAAGCTGCCACTGTTTCTTCCTTGAGCAAGACTCTTAACCCACAATTGCTTGGATTGTAAGACTGTATCAGTCACTCTGGATGAGAGTGTCTGCTAAATGACATAAAAGTAAATGTCCTGCTTTGTGCCATATGGGGTCACCTCTGGACTACCACAACCTTCACCAGAAAAAGTGGTTACAAGTGAAGGAATATAAGAGGGGTTTTGGTTAGAGATGCATCTTGGAGAGCTGAATTAATGAACATTTGTATGACATGGCTATACGTTCCGGCTGCATCAACAAATGAACTGGTTCTCAATAACTGGAAACCCACGAATCCTAAAGAAAAGCTTTATCTTGCAAGAAAATGACATACAAATAAAAGAAGGCTCTACAATGATGTTTTGCTACTTGAATATTTTCCCCAACCCCAACGAAGAAATGGCTCATGTTCGCATGGTACCCACAAACATCTTCCATTGTTAGTTTGCGTGGCGTTCAGTTTGCTCCATCCATTTCCAGCATGCCGCTGATTGCTGGCTGGCAGTTGTAAATAAAGAAAGCACGTCTCGCTAAAACATCCTTCTTCCATTTATGTCTAGTTCCAGGATCTTCTTGCTCCCTGGTGCTGTTTAACTCAGCTGTAATTTTATTTCAGTCGAGACCCTGGTAATGAATGGGCTTCGGGACCCACTTATCATTCGGGCCTTTTGGACTGAGTTTGGCGAGGGCTCAGGCAGCGGGTTGCCCCCGCGTTCGTTTTGTGGATGGCGATCCATCAGAAGAGCTTCGTCTGAGTGTTTACGATCGGCCAGAGGAACGCGATCTGCCGATGAGCTCATGAGCTGGACTGGCGCTCGGAAGCCTTCACTGTAAACACTTTTGCGTCGGTGAGGTCAGCAATTATAGACTGTAATTGTTCCCTGCTTGGTTTGGAGTAGTGGGTTTTTCAGGGGTTCTTTGGTTTTAATATGCAACTTGCTCCACGCCTGTCTTGTATGCATGAGAAATTCCTTTATCGTTGCCTCATTTGGTGTCTGCCTGCTTGTTGTCTGTTTACACGTATGAAGATCTTATGTACACTGGCGTCACAGGGGTCCTAGGTCAAACACTGGCTAAGCCTCTGTAATGAAGGCTGTAAACGCACACAAGCAACCATGTGGGTTATACTGCAAACGGAGAAACACTAAGAGTTTGTTCTAGAAGTCAGCTAGTAGGAAGTCAAACACAAAGGCGTCTCAGTTGTTAGTCCGTCTACAATAGGGGACAGATTTAAGTATGGGTCTTGAAGAGAATGACAAAACTCCATGGAAGAACTACTGGAAGTGATAATAGTAAAGTTAGCTTCTTATTTTAAGTTACACCCTCTAAAACCAAGACTGACAAGCTTTGTAATGGGGTGCACTAGAGCAAGAGTGACCAGATTTTTGATAATGAAATACATGATGCTGTGAGTACAGTATTGTTCGTGCCGTTCTTAATTAAACACCCAACACATCACAGCCACATTTACCTGCATTAATAAAGTCTTTTTTTTTTTACTGTCAGTACTTTGATATGAGTGCTGAGTAGCGGACCCCAGTTACTGGTTGCATCTATGTACGTTTAAACATTGCACACTTACGACTTACAATTAGTACAGTCTAAGCAATTGTGGGGTTAAGGGTCTGGCTCAAGGACCTAACAGTGGCAGTTTGGCAGAGGTGGGATTTGAACCCTGGATCTTCTGACCTCCATAGACCAGTACCTTACCCCGCTAGGCTACCACAGTCCCAGTCCTGCTAATGTTCATTACCGTTTTAAATTTGTCAAACTGGAACTGGTCAAAAACTGGTTGTCCTGGTCACCCTAACTAGAGTGCATGAATAGAATTATTGATGTATTAAGAACACCCACAAGTTTTTGTTCTCTTTTTTTTTTTTCTTTTTTTTTTATTCTCGTGGCCAACTAGCCAAGCTAAGCTTGCTTCTTGAGAAAGCAATGAAGCAGTTGGCCGTGTCGTTAACATGCACAGCTCCACCTGTGTAACGTCTCCATTGTGACTAGTTATGCAACACTGGGACCAAGAAAGATGCAGGCACGCGAAATGCATATTTAATGAAAGCCACCAGAAATTCAGGAACAAAGACAGAGCCAAACTAGTGAATAGTCTTTTGTCTTGTAGCTCAGTCCAATACGGCAGTGGTTTTCTGCTTAATCCTTATTTACCACATATGTAGCGGATGCTCAATTATCATAGATAGTAACGTCTGGGAAATGAACAAACACCTGTTTAATTGAAACTCACAATGTAAGTCAAAGTGCAGTTGTAGCATGTAGAGCCTGTAGCACGCTAACATGAATACCTCAGTAAAATTTTACATTTACAATTCATTTACAGCATTTAGCAGATGCTCTTATCCAGAGCGACTTACAAGTTATACAGTCTTACAATCCAAGCAATTGTGGGTTAAGGGTCTTGCTCAAGGACCCAACAGTGGCAGCTTGGCAGAGGTGGGATTTGAACCCTGGACCTTCTGGTCCATAGTCCAGTACCTTATCCGCTAGGATACCACAGTCCCACAGTAAAAGTACCACAGTAAAAGCAAGCTGCGAATCTGTACTTGATGGAACTACTGCTTTGAAAGCACCAAGTCATGTTCATGAGTGGCAAGTTGTGTACCGAGAATAGATTTAATGCTAATATGTATGGCGAAATTGAGAGAACACACACTCGGGTGAGAGTTACAGTTCCTGTCCTGCTTCTTTTCAAGGTGTATTCCAGATACACTCTCTCATACGCACGCAATGTTTTTGTGTAGACTGATCATTTACCTAATAACCCTGAGGTGACCTGGACAATACCTTAGTCAGGAAGGAAGCGGCGTGTGTTTTTCTGTCATCTCATGAGTCAGACACAGATACAGATCGGACAGTGACAGTGAACGTTTCTTTCAGTTATTACAAGGTAGTGCACTGTTTCACACATACATTACCAAAAAAAGCAAAGCTGCCACGCCTAGTGCTAACATAGAAAAAAGTCAGTCATACAGCTATGTTATCTCTACAGTCATGCATTCATTCATTCATTCATTCCTCTTTAATACCTGCTTCATGCAATTCAGGGTCACAAGGAGTCGAGGCCTAGCCAGTACCACGGGGCACCAACCCGAGACAGGCTGCCAATCCATTGCAGGGCACATGCACACATACTGGGACACTTTACAGACTACAGGCATACACTAACTGATGACTTAATTCATATAGATGCACTTTGTAGTTCTACAATTACAAACTGTAGTCCATCTGTTTCTCTACATGCTTTGTTAATCCCCTTTACTTTGTTCTCTAATGGTCAGGACCCCCACAGGACCACTACAGATCGGGTACTATTAACATTGGACTGCAATGACACAGTGGTGTGTTAGTGTGTTGTGCTGGTACGAGTGGATCAGTGTAACTGCTGGACTGAAAATAGTCCACCAGCCAAAAATGTCCAGCCACCAGCATCCTTCAGGCAGCATCGTGTGAGCACTGATGAAGGGTTAGAAGATGACTAACATAAACTGTGCAACAACAGATGAGCTAGTGTCTCTGACTTTACATCTGCAACACAGTGCTTAAATACTCCAGAAACACTGCTGTGTCTGATCCAATCACACCAGCTCAACACACACTAACACACCAGAGGTTGAGAATGATCCACCACCCAAATGTGACCTGATCTGTGGGGGTCCTGACCGTTAGAGAACAGAGTAAAAGAGACTAACAAAGCATGTAGAGAAACAGATGGACTACAGAACTACAAAGTGCATCTATATGGAGAGTGGAACTGAAAAAGGCAGGTAAATGGTTAATGCTAAAGATGTCTGTGAATGGTTAAAAATGGTTTACTCTGTGGCCAAAAGTTTGTGGACACCCCTAACAAGTTCATAAAATTAAGCATACAGGAATGGAACCTCCATAAAGAAAATGGACAGTAGAATGAGTTTCACCTCAAAGGCTGTGCTTACAAAATCATTGCAACTGCAGATTTCCAGTGAACTGTTTATATTCACACTAAACTCAGCAATCTGATAAATATATCCATTGACATGGGCACTAAATGTAATCTGATCCAAAAATATGCTGATTAGTTTAAACATTGCCATAACAACAACGAGAAGGCTTTGAGTCCTGTTGATCTGTAATACAGAGGTAGTTCGACCTGTTACCTGAATTTTCAATTGCTTGTATTTCTAATAATCCTATATTTGTTGTAAGCTTAGCAAAGCATAGCTAGAATTCATGTCGGGAACATTCTTACTCATATATCGTGAGAACCCACTATTTATTAACAGGTTATTAGGCTGCATGTAAACATGGCACTTTTAAAGGTCAACACCTCTCCAACAGGTTAATTTGTCAACCTTCTGCCCTGCCCAAACAACAAAGAGTTTGACAGCTTTCCTGAAGAACTTGGCTGGCTGGCACAGAGCTCTGATTTGAACTCCATCAAATATATTGGAGATGAATTGGAGTGTGTGTCAGGACATAACTTGACTATCGAGCTCAGTGCCCTGAGATGAACTGCAAATCTGACTGCAATCCATTATTAGAGCCTGACCTCACTAATGCCGTTGTGGCGTAATGGAATTGATTCACTAAGGTCAGGTTTGATGTTCCAGTCGTTAATTCACCCAGAATTACTGCTGTCATAGCAGTGGCCAACTCCATTTTAATGCCTATGGTATTAGAATACAATGTTCATCAAACACATATGACAGTGATGTTTGGGTCAAAATGTACTTTTGGCCAAGTGGTTTTGTTTGTATTTATTGAATGTCACGATCGACATCAATAGCCATTTTAGCAACACACACAAGGTTATATCGAGACTAGACTATGTGCTATGTGATGGACAACTGCTTTGTCCAGGAGTGGTTCTTGTCTTCTCATATTGTGGTATTTTTCTTGTGGTGCTGGTTATGCCCAAGCTCCTATGACCAAGGAAGATGGTTCCCTTCCTTGGTCCTCCCAAGGTTTCTTCCTCATAATGTTTAGGGAGTTTTTCCTTGCCACTGTCACCCTAGGCTTGCTCAATTTTGGATTGAAACTAGATATTAGAAGATAATCTAAAATTATAAAGCTGCTTTGAGACGATGCTCCGTTGTAAAAAGCACAATATAAATAAACCTGACTTGACTTAGCTTGACCCTGCATTGGCTTAAGCGGGTATGGAAAGTGAGTGAGTGAGTTAATTTTAGGACAAGCATCTGTGATGTGTTGATACTTGAATGAAACATAAATGTGACTCACCATTAACACTCCAAACATATGAAAGAGCAAAAATTAGGCACAAAAAGTTCCCTATGGGTACATTTCCAGTCAGGCACAAGACTTTTTTCTGAGATGAGACAATTCAGGGAAAATGTACATTTTTTTGTATTTCATAAGTTGTCGCAATTCGTTTTTGTTAAATTGATTTATTGACGAAAGAGGATACAGAGGATATCGGTATCATCTTGCACAGACTGTTGCAACATTGGAAGGAGTTGCAGATTCTCGTCTTACAGTTTTTGTTTTCTGCTGTTATGACAAAAGTGATTTATTAATATGGAAATGCCCTGGAATGTCCTAGGTTTCCTGTCTTCTGCCTGTAAGTTATGAATGCGAACACAAAATGTGCTTACTATGATTTTTCAGCAGTATACAATATGATTGATTCTTAAGGAGGCAACAGAGTAGATTAACCATTACAACTGACAGAACTGTCTCTATGTGGCTCTCTTGGGTCTTTTTTGGAACATTCTACACTGTTGAGTTATAAAATGGCACCACGATTAGATCATCCCTGTTACACAAGCTATACTGGCCAGAACTAATGATACTAAAACCTTTCGTTCCTTGCATGCAAACATTTACACAATGCAGATAATCTCAGCCTTCAGCCTTCAACAGATTTGTAAGTAGGTAAAAATGAAAGGCAAATAAAAGGTTATGAGTCTCAGGGCTTTAGGGTCTTTGCTAAATAGTGCTGACTGTGTAAATGGGCAAAGGAGCAAAGGAATCTGTTATACTTTGTTCATTAACCCAGAGAGCACAAAGGCTATCATAAGATGAGATAAACATGTCTTTATCAGATGTGACATCTGTGGTTTATGGACATAAACAACTTGGCAAAAGTGTTTAGACTCATACTGAAGTGGCAATATTTAAGAGCAACAGTTAAGATAGGCATTTGCGTAACGCAGCAACAAATCGCAAGCCGGGGTATCATCGAACCCACTTTAAACTGTTGCTGTGCAACAAAATACAGTTAAAAAATACAGATAAAAAAGTCGATTTTATCCTGGATTTTATCCAATTCATTACAGGCACTCCATTTCCCATAATGCCCCAGCATCTTTCCAAAACTTTCGGCTCTCACTTTCAATCAGAGCCAGTTTCTTTCCCTTTTTCGCATGGAGTAATGGGGATCCACAAATATTTAAAAGAAAGTCATCCATGCTGCAGACAAGGTAATGATAGCTCAAACTTACTGCATATGTGTAGGCAAGCCACATATAACCATATAACCTACCAAAAGAACATATTTGACCACTAAAACAAAGTCAACAAGTAGTCTAGAAATGCCCCTGTCACAAGCCCACTAGCTCAGTGACCTGAGGATGTCACACAGGCATGCTTGGCTGTGTCTGACGGAGGTGTGGCCTTATGGGAGAATAATCCCTTGGCATTGTGACAGCAACACCTATGTACTATCACACAGGTCATGGTCTATGCTCAGCTGCACATTGTGATTTCTAGGATAGGATAAGCATGTTTAGAAAACTCAGGTCACTAGTAAATTTCAGAATATCTCTGGGTGCAACATCAGCACAAAACTTTTCATCAGGGCTCCAAGGATAGGACTTCCATGACCGAGCACCAACCGGAATGTTCTAAAGCACACTGCCACTGGACTGTTAAAGTTTAGGCACCATGTTTAACAGCCACAATAGTGACAGGTTAGCAGAGCTGGGACTTGATCTCTATTAGTAGTCCAGAGCCTGGACATGCAGGCATCTCCTCTACAACATCAGGAGAATTCAAACTTTTCTTTCCAGACAAGCCACTCAGATGCTAGTCCAGTCTATTACTTTACTTTGTTAAGTACTTCATACTTCATACCCTTTGAGACTCCAGCATGGCATGACTGGGGCCACCATCCAAGCCTAAAGAAAGAGAAACATCACAACTCCTCACTGCACTGGCACCCAGGGCGTGGAATGAACTTCCATTGGTGGTCCAACACCCAAGTCTCATGCTGTATTCAAACAGTGACTAAAAACCTTTTCACTCAGCACGTCAGCAAAGACTAAGGTTGCATTTCACATCAAATCTCTACTTTTAGCATTCCTCTCCTGTGGTACCATGTTTGTTGTTTCTTCCTGCTTCAGCTCGTAGCAGAGTTTTAGCAGGATGGTGTTCTTGGGCTGTGGGCTATTTGTACTAGTATGAGGTCATGTCTACTAAGAATAATACAGAGCACTTTTGTGAGTTGCTCTGGATAAGGGTGTTGGCTAAATACTGTAAATGTAAATGTATACAACTGCACAGTGTGGTCCATAAAGAAATGGCTTCCTGAGCTGACTGGCTAGCCTACACGTAAGCCTGACCCCAAATCCATCTACACATCTTGGATGACCTGGAACGCCAAATGAGAACCAAACCCATATCACCCACAATCAATGTGTTATCTCACCACTATCCGTCAGATTGAATTGATTGGATTACAACAGTCATGTCCCAAAATTTAGTAAAAGTCTTTTAGAGGGCTTATCTGGAAAACTTCCAACAGTACCAATGAGTGTGTTTACGTGCACTTAATAATCCGATAACTGCAATTTAATCAGATCAACGAGTATACATACTCTAGAGTAATCAGATAATGGGAAACCATGTTTGGTTTACTTGAGGCAGTAACTGGATCTCTACTTTGCAACCAGCCAATAATCTCACAGAGATATGTGACATATGTGACATAAACTTCAAAATTTAATATTAAATAACCAATTCTTCGTATTCTCGAGTATATACAGAGTCTCCACTGAGCATTCAACCGGCGTGTGGCTGCCTTCCGTGGTGCGTTTAATTTGGGGGTTGCCAGATCCCTCAAAAAAACCTCTTATACTCAATGGAAAAAAACAGCTCAAATAGAATAGAAATAATGGCAACCGTGTCGGGTTAGGAATTCGACTAACTGGTATATATTCATTCATTCATTCACTTTCTTATCTGCTTAATAATGGACAGGGTCACAGGAGAGCCAGAGCATCCGGAGTAAACCCACATGGACACGGGGAGAAGGTGGAGACACAGAAACCGCTCCACCTATTATTGAACCCAGAACCTTCTCACTGTGAGGTGAGAATGCTACCCACCAACTGGTAGACATGCGATGAGTAATCCAATTACTGGGGTAAAATCCAGTTCTCTTTATCGGATTTCTTAATCTGATTTCTAGTTCGGAGTATACGAATATTTCATAATTATGCTGTATACATGTATACATAACTGCAGAAATCCAACTATGACCACATTATTAAGTGCATGTCAATGCACAGTGGTTAAAAGACACCATATAATTTCTCAAATCAAAAAGATACTCATCCAGAAGTTTATACTGGTAAATTTTTCAGAAGATTTCAACTCTTTAAAATGTCTAATCCTTGACTGACCTCCTTTTCTCATGGCTAAATTGGACCAGTCTGGTGGCCAATCTTCATTAATTGCACATTGCACCAGTAAGAGCAGAGTGTGAAGGTTCAATTAGCAGGGTAAGAGCACAGTTTTGCTCAAAATATTGCAATGCACACAACATTATGGGTGACATACCAGAGTTCAGATGGTTTGATGAACATGTAAGTGAAGTCACCAGTTTATTAGTAAATAGTAAATATTATTGAGCCACTTTGGGGTGTTTTGGAGAAGCGAGTCAGGAAACGTTCCTCCACCAGCATAACGTAGTGACCTGGCCACTATCCTGCAAGAAGAATGGCTTAAAATCCCTCTGACCACTGTGCAGGACTTGTGTATGTCATTTCCAAGACGAATTGACACTGTATTGGCCGCAAAAGGAGGCCCTACACCATACTAATAAATTATTGTGGTCTAAAATGACAGGTGTTTCAGTTTCATTGTTTAACCCCTGTATATATCAATCTTCTTTTTTCCTTTGGGTGATGACCAGGGTGTGTTGGTGAGAGGGTGGGTATGGGTTTTATCTTGTTAACTTCGGGTAGAAGTGTAGCAAATTCTTATTGTGGGAGCAATTTTGTTTCATTTTTGCTTTTTGAAGGTTATATAATATTGTATTGATGGGAATAATGTCACTGATTGCAAGGTGCAGTTAATTGCCCCTAAATAAATAACAGCTTGAGAAAAAAGTCTGTATTTTATGGGTCAACCCTTTATGGGCTAATCAAGTTGAACCTGGCTAGCCACATAATGGATGTCCTGTGTGGTCTTTTTTTTTATATGAGAATAGTCTCAGTTCCCCATACCTTCTTGTATCACTACCTTTTACTGGTAAACAAGCAGAACTAACAGAAGTATAGCTACACAGAAATAGGGAGCCTATTTTGAACATAACTAGCTGCAGCTATTATGTTTTCAGAGTTCATTTACACTTCATTAGGTTGACTGCAATTTAAACTCATGCTTGCCACATTATGCCCATCAGTCTTGCCATATATGAAGACAAATTTCTAAAGATCTTCACATGACCCTCCAGTTTGGTCTGGGCGATGTACCGGTTATACTCCAAACACTTTAGGCTCACTGTTTTTGTTATGTAATAATATTTTTTTATTGTCCAATATTTTTTTTTAATTATCCAGCTTTGTACATGAACAAGCCAAACCTGCTGTTCAGCACGTCCTATGTCTTCTGCTGAGCACATCATCCTTTTTCATAACCCAAAAAGTGCTTTCATTTCCTGTCTTCAAGCCTCTGGGCTTTAGGTGGCTGAGATGCTCTCGGTGAGTGAGGTCTCATGACAGGGAGTGTCTGGATCATGTACTCATACAGTAGGCCTAGAAAAACATGTTCAACACATCCATTTGTCTGGCTTTCTCATTGGCTAAATCCACTCATGATTCGTTGCAATTTGATAAATCATGCATATATACACAAGTTTTAGTTACATATCGCCATTTATCTATTTTTATGCACATAAATGAAGTACAAAACAGCCTTGAAATGCCTCCTGCTGAGTTGCGTTTTCCAGTCTGTGTTCCAGTTTTTTTCTCTCCCTTTCTCAAATGTCTCTTCAGCAGACAGCCATCTGAGAAAGCCATTAGGGCCTTTAAACTTCAAAAACACCTGAGGAAAACAGTATGACCATGGTTATAGGAGGCTTTTACAGAAAAGAACGAAAATAAAAGTTGGAGCCATTTCTATTTTAACTTTCAGACGTTGCTATTTTAAGGCACCATTGACAGCTTAGATTGCATTTGAAAACATATAACCTAATTTCACTGTGTTCTGCACAGCTGACCTTTGTCATAAAATTTTATGAGTCTACCACTGTTTTCCACCATACTAAACCCGAATTTTTAAGCCCTCGTGCTCTGTGTAATTTGAGTAAGCAGCACCTGTGAGCATTAAAACCGTGCAGTGGGGGAGGCCTTAAAGCTGTCATGTTGATGAAGGGGAAAGACTAACGAGAGATCACAGTATTTACCTGGATTTCAATAAGATGTACCCTTCCATGTAGCAATTATTACTGTCAGCAAATCTTGTCTTGACTTTTATTTTAAGATGTGATTTAACAAAATACTCTATATATGTCAAATGTAACTGAGATCTCTGCCAGGGTTTGAAGGCACTGGTGCAAATTCTGAGAGGCCACAATGAGTGCGTTTACATGCACTTACATGCACAATAATCCGATAACTGCAGAAAAATCAGATTTCGTCAGTAATGAGATCAACGAGCATATATGCACTTGAGTAATCACATAATGGGAAACCTCACAGTTGTAGCCTAGCGGTTAAGGTACTGGACTCTGGACCACAAGGTTAGCAGACGCCCTTATCCAGAGCGACTTACTATTGATACAGTCTTACAATCCAAACAATTGTGGGTTAAGGGACACACTTGCTCAAGGACCCAACAGTGGCAGCTTGGCAGAGGTGGGATTTGAACCATGGACCTTTTGCTTCATAGTCCAGTACCTTAACCGCTAGGCTACCACAGTCCCACTGTTTTCTGGACTAGGACCCAAGTTTATTTGCCCCCATGCACAGTCAGGAGGATGGTAAGAGAGGCAAAAATGTTCTCAAGGACCACTTTTGGAGTTTTTCTCCAAACTACCTTCAGACAGCACCTCCATGCCTACAGTTTAGTTGGAAGGCTTGCAGGGAACAACAGAGGATTTTATACTGTAGTTGCTGCAGGTACAAACCTGATGCGTGTGCCCCTTTATTGGCTTCAACGACACTCAACTGTCACTTTAACTAATGGCTGTGTAATTAAATCCTGAAATCTTTTTGCAACAGTAAGAATTATGCCTACCATATAATCTAGAAAATAAGTGATAAATATTAGAGTACTTTCAGCCAAACAGAGAATTTATGTTGGATTTAAATTCGAACGCCACATGTTCTTCTGCCATCAAAACATGTTATATTACACCATTAACTAAAGTGAAGTTCACATTCCACATAATCAGTTCATCAACATAAGCAAATTGTTGATGTAGATGTTCAGTTGGCTTGTGTTTGCTAGTATCGCTGTTTCTATACAGATGTACTGTATTGTATCATAAAACTCTTACAAACTTACAAACTATTTTATAATTACTGTACATGTATAAGGTAATCTTTCAATGTACCCAGGATCTGAAATTCTAAGTAAACTGACTAGCTCAGGTAAGAAGACAAGTAACTCTGGGTAGTGATTTAAACATAACAGTAAATAAGTTCCATTTGGCTAACTACTTAAACGCTATTAAGTTATCGCAGGTAGACACAAGTGCATTTGTAGTATAATTGTTTTGATTTACTTTGTCATGTCCTGAGAAACTACAATAATCAAGCTAGAATTTGCTGTAATAATGTACTGCATCAAGCTAATTTACTTAGCTAGCTAGCTTAGCAAATACAGTGGTACCTCAGTTTTCGACCACCTTGGAACTCGTCGAATTTGGTTCTCGGTGCAATTTGACTAGAAAAAATTGTCTCGGCTCACGTCATTTGCTCAGTAATCAGTGCGCTTGCTTAAACGTGTATGAGCCGAGCCATGTGACTCGTTCCGGCCAAAACTCTATTCATGATTCACAATTCAGTACACAGTGATTCAGTGATTCAGATTCACAATAGCTCTTGCTCAGTTAAGATCCCTGCAGTGTTTTTCGTGGTTTTCTTTATTTTTACATCTACAAATAAGGTACCCATGGGTCCTAAAAAGGTTACTTACAGTGGTGCTTGAAAGTTTGTGAACCCTTTAGAATTTTCTATATTTCTGCATAAATATGATCATCATCAGATAAACATAAAACATCATCAGATTTTCATCAGATCAAGCACCACTGTAATGTTCACTTAAAATGGAAATAATCTGACTTTACTTATGTGAGTCAACATATTTGATCCAAATACCAGTCATTATAATCTGAACGAGAGATTTAACCATCTCAAACATTTCTGAATAAAATCTATGAGGTTGTAACTGAATGCTGTGTTGTGTCCATTCCTTACCTACTACATTTGTACATTTTAAGCTATATACTGTAAGTCTCATTACATTTTACTAGATGAGATAAATCAACACAGCTCTGTTGTTCCAAATACCACGACTGCACTGATCATATGAGGTTGTAGGATAAATATGTAAGGATAATCAACAGTTAGCTTTAAAACATTTTAGCTATAGATGTGTATTGAGTATTCAGTTAGGTATTTTGACATTTTAGTTAGAAACTGTGGTGTGTATGTGTATGAATGGTCCGGTCTTCTGGTAGAGTTAATGTTTATAACACATGATCGTTCTCTCTTCTCTTTGAGTGGCATTCTCTTTGTGAAGCTTAACAGTGACTTTCAGTAAACTGTTGTTTACAAGCTGATTAAGATGGAGCCGAATGGTGCTGATAAGGCATGGTCTCAGACCTGTGTTACTGTGTGCATGGTTAAACCCATCAGTAATCTCTTCCGGGTGTTTAGAGTAATGCTAGGACATTGTTATTCAGCTGCTTCTAGACAAACAGGATTAGCGAAGAACTAGTGCCAGTGTGTGTATATCTTAGTGCTTATATGCGTACTTGTAGCCACGTTTTGAAACTTGCACAGACTCCTTTGTCGAGCTATTTTGACGTCAGATGTGAAAGTGCCTGTGATGATGGGGGTGGAGTGATCCAACAGGAAGTGTTAATTTCTAATAGTGAGATATTGGTATGATAACTTTGGCAGATGCTTAGTACACTCAGTGTAAATATCAGTATCATACTATGTGTACTATGTGTACATAACATCACAATATTTACACTAAGTGTAAATAGAAATACAGTGGTACCTCGGTTCTTGTCATTAATTCGTTCCAGAAGGCATGTCGAGTATCGATAACAACGAGTACCGAGCAAATTTTTCCATAAGGAATAATGTAAATTGAATGAATCCGTTCCAGACCCCCAGAAAATCCCCACTGTATAAGGCATTATATGCATGAATGGAGTTGTATTGTACAGGTGCTCCCTAATTTACAAAAGGGATATGTTCCAAAAAATCCATTGTACGTTAAATGTATCATGAACCGATGACTTTAATATAGTCTATTCTTTACCATAGTGGACCAACCTTTTAAACAACTGAGCTTAAAACACTTACATTAACCTACAGTTGGCCAAAATCATTAACACAAAGCTTAGTTTATAAAGAAGTGTTGAAAAATCTCATGTAATTTAGTGAGTAATGGACAGAATGTGAAAAGTAAAATCAAAACACTTACTCTATCGGCGAACTCAAGGCGCTAGCATAGCTGCTAATGCTAACTGCAGCCTGTATTCTGGAGGATGTGGTTCCTTTCGGTTGGCTGTAATCAATAACCATTTCTGTAGATGTAAAACTAATGAAAAACACAAGAAACACAGTGGAGACTCTAAGCAAGACCTATTGTGAACCTGAATCACTGAATCACTGTGTAGTGAATCGTGAATCATGAATCGAATTTCAGCTGGAACGAGTCACGTGGCTCGACTCATACAAGTTTCAGAAATTCGACAAATTCTGTACCACTGTACACCTACAGATGAAACTTACACTAAGTGTATGTAGTAACTTCATTCTAAGTTCTAAATTCACAAAGTGTAAAAGGCAACACCATGCTATTTACACTAACTATACACTAACTATAGTCATGAGGACAAGGCAGGGTTAGTGCAAATAGCCAGACTGTTAGGTTAGTGCTATTTCCACTTGTCCAAATAGACATTTTGTTTTTTTCTCATGCTACACCTGCACATCCTAGTTCCAACACAGTACCAAAATAGCATTTCTTGTACATGTGTCAAATGTCCAGTCCCATTTCTTAAAAACACTGCTTTATGCCTGCACCGCCTTTAAATACGTTAGTTCACCCAGCTTCTAAGTAATGTAAATAAGTATACCAAATTAAAGCAAATGAAAATATCATTGCCGACTTGTCTTTATGCACTGAACATTATATAATTAATAGAGTAAACAGAATCACTTTGAGACAATAAATTTGTATAAACACTGAGCGCGTTTACATGAACACATGGGGAATTTTCTCATGGGATCTGGCAACCTTGGAATTAAATGCAATACCCACTAAAAGGCTACCAATCACTTTGTGGAGACTCTGAAATGCAATATATAACAGGAAAATGAAGAATTTGATCATTTAATATTAAAAATTGAAGTTTATATCCCCTCTTTCTGTGAGATTATTAGCTGGTTGCAAAGTAGAAATCCGATTATTGTCTGTGTCATGTAAACCCGGAGGTTTTCCATTATCTGATTACTCAAGTGCATGTACGCTCCTTGATCGGATTACTGACAAAATCTGATTTTCTGCAGTTATCGGATTATTAAGCGCAAGGTGTTGAAATGCATATGAACATCCATAAATTAACAGGGGTACTAACACAATGCCAACAAAATGATCCCTTAACCAGCCTCTGCTGTAATGCCCAACCAATCTGTAAGGCACCACAGTTTGAGACTACAATAGTAAGCCACTATGTTACCCAAGGGCCCTCAAAGCATCCCATTTTACCCTGTATATTCTAATCAGGTCACTGAAGCGGGGGACTTGTGTGTCTTGGGGTTGTGTGTTTGGGGCCTATCATGGAATTCACTGAGGAGAGGCGAGTGCAGATCCTGTCTGGAGCCTATAATGGAAGACACTGGGCACAGGCAGAGGTACACCCTACGCAGTGTTCCCTACATGCACTACCGACACATGGCAAGCTCAGCCTGGGGTTCAAACTAAGGTCGCTGGGAACTGCCATTTCCAGTAGTTGACTCTTTGAAATCTAAATAATAAAATATAGGACAAGCTAAGGATGTAAAAAGCTGTTTTGTTCCTAAAACATGATTAGAGCCTAGATACTAGTGCTTATAAAAAGATTAAAGCAATCAGTTTGCACTGCAGTTATAAGATGTGTCATATGATTACGGAGTGGTTTATGAATGTTATTTAGCCCGGAATTCACTTTAGCTATAAAGTCATTTTGTCATAGTTGATATCAACTCATAATAATAGGTCAGACTGTTTTCTTTGTATAATTTTAGGGAAGCTGAGTAGTCTGCATGCAGCTTATTTGGAGAAACTACAATGCAAAAACTGTTTAGACTCCTCTGTCTCTAATTTATGCTTACATTTCTTATTTGGTCTTTACGTCATCTGGTTAAATTACTTAAAAGATGTGTTTTGGGAAGTTTTTACCAGTGGAATGTTATTAACTTACTACAAAGTGAATAGCAAGTAGTGAGTAAACATTCGCTGAAAAGGCATTCCTGAGACTGGTTTAAAACTCACTTTGGCAGATGGTAGTGAAATTAAAGAGAATAGAGAGCTGATGGGAAGCAGGGCACATGATGTAAGTCACTGGTCACTTTATTAGGTATGCCTTGCTAGGACTGAGTTGGGCTGCATTTTGCCTGAAGAACTACCTTAATTCTTCGTGGCATAGATGTTGGCTGCTCCCGTTCCACCAGATCCCAATGGAAATCTATTGGAGTTGAGTTCTGGTGACTATGTAGGGCATTTGAACTCAGTGAACTACAATGAACTCACTACCATGTTCAGTAAACCAGATTGAGATGATTTGATCTTTGTGTCATCCTGCTGGGAGTGGTCTTAAAGGGATGGACATGGTCAGCAGCAATACTCAGGTAGGCTGTGGCATTTACATGATGTTCAATTGGTATTAAAGGACCCAAAAGAAGAAAATATCTCCCATACTATTACACCATCACCACCAGCCTGAACTGTTGATAAAAGGCAGGATGGATTTTTGATTTCTGACCTGACCATCCAAATGTTTCAGCAGAAATTGAGACTCATCAGACCAGGCAACGTTTTTCCAAGCTTCTATTGTCCAATTTTGGTGAGATCAAGTGAATTGTAGCTTCAGTTGCTTGTCTTTACCTGACAGGAGTGGCACTCGGTGAGGTCTTCTGCTGCTCTAGCCCATTTGCTTCAAGGTTCAACGTTTTGTGCGTTCAGAGATGTCTCAGTTGTAACAATTTTCACCCAGAGATCTGTCACTCACTGGATATTTCCTCTTTTTCAGACCATTCAGACCATTTCAGACCATTGTGAAAATCCCAGTGGATCAGCAGTTTCTGAAATACTCAGACCAGCCTGTCTAGCACCAACAATTATGCCATGTCCAAAGTCATGTAAATCACCTTTCTTCCTCATTCTGATGCTCGGTTTGAACTTCAGCACTTTGGCTTGACCATGTCTACATACCTTAATGCATTGAGTTGCTGCCCTGTGATTGGCTGATTAGATATTTGCGTTAACGTGCAATTGAACGACCAGTGAGTGCATTGTTTTAGCCCATGATGTTCAAACATGTAGACAGTTTAACAAAACTAAACCCGAAAACATCTCAAACCTTATTAATATTCTCCTTTCTCACCTGTCATTTTCTTTATTGCACATCACAGTGCTACAGACATGTGCACAAACTCTGAGACTCTCACCTGCTTTAAAAGGCTCTAACATGTGTGGGAGACTCAGGTTTAGAACTGGGTCTCATAAACAAGAGACAGGACCGTGATGTACAGCTGCAAGTATTTATATGGCGAAGTATTTATATATACATCTCTGTCCTAATGCACTTCTGGCACATAGATCATACAGTTGTACAAACTCAGACACACACAGAGGTTTATGCGGTCTGAGACCAGCTGAACAGTCCATGTGAGCCTCGGGGTGTGCGCTGTTTCAATCCACACAGTGGCTTTGCAGACCACCCAGTCCTGTTCCTGGTGAAATCCTCCCCTTCTGGTATTTTACTCCTGGTTTTTAGCATGTAATGCACTGTAATCTTCTCCAAAAATAGTCAAAGGGTCTGTCTCTGGAGAGACGCCGATAAAGTCTACGAGCCAGATTTAGAAAGAAGAGCTGGAGATCCTTGATTGCCATAGCGATAATTGGAAATAGCCCGTGACTGGGTGGAGTAGCAAAAGGTTGAAAAACATTCACCCTGGGCGATGGGATTTTCCCTGTAAGGGGGTCTTCCTAAGCGTTTGAAACTAAAGCAGATTTCGAGCTTCACAGAGTGACACTGAAGCCGTGACCTATTGTTCTGTCTGTGACCCCAAGCAACCTCTGCGTTCATCGACTCCAGTGGGTCTGCTCATCATGAGGCAACAGCATCTACATACATGGCTGAGCTCTTCTTGTGTTGAGGATGATGGATGCATTTTATCAGTTTCTAAGCTGTTAGGACAAATCATATGAAATTATTCCCGGCTTAAAGTCTTCTCCAAACAGCCCTTTAGTCTGATATAGTCTCGAGTGCATTTTGGCCAGTGATACGATCTCCTGCCTGGAAGCTTTGAAACAGGCTAAGAGCGAGTAAAGACATTCTCCAGTCTGTCAAAGTCAAGGAGGATGTTCATAGAGAGTGTGAACAGCAGGTTCACATTTACAAAGCATTTCTGAACTCGCTCTGCATGCCCTACTGGAGATGGTTAAGAGCGGCTGTTATGTAAAGAAGTCCTGAACCCCTTCCAGCCCATTGCCCTCACCCAGCAAGCATCAAATGGTGAAGATTCTATCCTGACACTTAAATTATGTGTTCCTGACCTGACTGCAGCACTGAAAGACAATCCTGAACAGCTCCAAATCCAACTCGGCAGGTCTTAAACCTCTCTCAGCATGTCTTTGACACCCCACTCCTTCATCTCGAGCCATACCAATATGCCAGACTCTCCCATTCTTCGTAAAAATATGCTTTGCCATAATACAGAGGCAAGACCCACCCTGCCCCAGCTCTACATGCTCTGAAATGGAGAGAAATGTGGTAGGAGCCACTGGAAAAGTGGAGATGCACAGCTGTTATTCAAACCAGACACAGCAATATTAGTGAGTGCTAGCTCAGTTACGGTAAAGCACTTGTCAGTTTGAATCTAGCATTGCCACGGGGTCCTTTAAAGGAATACTCTAATGTTTTTTCTCATAATTTTTACCAACCATTTTCAAGTTTGGACTGTGGTAGCCTAGTGGTTAAGGTACTGGACTTTGAACCAGAAGGTCCAGGGTTCAAATCCCACCTCTGCCAAGCTGCCACTGTTGGGTCCTTGAGCAAGGCCCTTAACCCACAATTGCTTGGATTGTAAGACTGTATCAATTGTAAGTCGCTGTGGATAAGGGCATCTACTAAATGCTGTAAATGTAAGTTTCTTTCACCAAGCACACTTTATGCTCAGTATACACTCATGGCCACTTTATTAGGTTCACCTGTACAAATTGTGCTTGTTAACGCAAATATCTAATCAGCCATCACATGGCAGCAATGAAATGAATAAAGATGACATGCTTAAGTTCAAATCAAGCATCAAACTGGAGAAGAAAGGTGATTTAACCTCTTGAGACCTCGCATCCCCACATGAGGCCATGACGTTTTGGGTTTGCTACACCTAATACTTCATTCTACTTAATTCAGTCCTCATTTGTAGACAGTCTTGAGCATTTCACAAAAACAAAAATATCTCCTGTTCAAAGACATAAAAAATTCAGAGCTGTGAGGAGGATAAGGAGGTTGCAAGATGTTAAGGGAAACTGGCATGGCTGTTGGTGCTAGATGGGCTAGACTATTTCATATATTTTCCTGGAGGTCATCATGTCCTTACAATGCCATGCTGAAAAGCAGTAGTTACACCAAAGATACTGATCCTGTGGGCAGAGTGATGGATGAGAACAAGACTTAAGACATTACAAGGTTTACTCACACACCTGGAGTACTGGAGATTTAGTAATAGTGGATCCCCAGATCACATACTGTATATGTGTGTCATATAAAGGTTATATAAGATACACCTGTGTGTTTTCTTTGTGTGAGTGTGAGAGCTGTGTTTTAGGGTCAGTGCAGTCATCAGTGTGTAGACTCATCACATTTGTCTGTCTGTGACTGTGTCTGCTTGTATGAGTATGAGCATCTGTTCGTGTTTGAATTAATGGTGCTTATGTCAGAATTGAAGACTATGTACTCATTCTCAGGTGTGTGTTTGTTTGTCTGTATCTCTGTCTGTCCTGACCTGTGTGTGTGTGTGTGTATGGTCTACTTTCATGTTGAGGACCAAATGTCCCCACAAGGTTAGAAAGATCAGACATTTGTTGTAATGAAGGGTCTGTTCAGGGTTGCGTGTGAGATGTTTACAGTGCTGGAACACAGCCACAGCCTGTAGGCAGCACTCGCCTTATTCAGCTCTATGAGTCACTATTAAATCATACCTCAGACTAATGGAGCCTAATTTGTATACAGCTTAGCACCAACCACCAGCCCAGTATACCCTCAGTCAGACCATCTGACAATAAAGTAGGAACAAAACCAGAACTTTCCACATTTAGTTTTTAGGAAAGGATATATAAGAATAAGAATATATGAGAGGAAGAAAGTGAAAAAATTGAAATAAATAAATCAACAGAACGAAACAGACAAGTAAGAAAGGAAAATGTAAGGAATAACGGTAAGTAAAGTAGTAAATAAAGAAGGACAGAAACAAGTAAATTAATAATAATAAAAAGAAATAAGAAAAAATAATTGAAAAGAAAGACAGACAAAGTAAAGAGATAAGACCTATAAAAAAGAAAA
>JAJAGP010000258.1:352662-456545 GCA_025084515.1 Ancistrus triradiatus | reverse complement strand
TGGGGGTCCTGACCATTAGAGGACAGGGTAAAATTATGTCAAGAAACAGATGGACTCCAGTCTGTAATTGTAGAACTACAAAGTGCACCTATACAGTAAGTGGAGCTGAAGTGTAGAAACAAGGAGGCGTACCTAATAAAGTGATCGGTGAGTGTAGATATGCCTATTCACAATTTATTGGTAATGTTAATTATCTTTTTAATGGTTCGTCGTAATGTAGAAATATGTTCAATTTAGATTGTTCCCCGCTGTTCAGACCTTTTCATTTAGAAAATCAACAAAACCTCTCCTATAATTTGACCAGCCTTGACCATATGACCAGATCTCCTCGCCGTGTTCGGTGTGCGGTTGAGACATCTGTCGGCTTGACGTGAGGTCAGAATGAATACATGTTAATTCTGCTCATTAGGCTGCTGGCCCTGATCCCAGCTTCTGCTCCTCTGCCTCTCTTTGATCCTGAATTTCTGCCAGGTTCAGGCTTTGATGCTCCTCGAGCGCGCTGCATTGTGCGTACGATAATATGGGATTGTCACAGATTCCTGTATGAAGAGGCCACGAGGTGTAATTGTTCCAAACACCGCGTTGTGACCGATGAATCTGAGCTCAGGTAAAAACGAAGGTGCTCTGTCAACTGAGCGCATCCCAGACTCTGCTTTGAATTCTCAGCATGTTCGGAAATGTATAGTAGAAGTCCCGATGCATAATAATGTGGAATTATACATACATAATACATGTTTACATACATAATGCATTTCTTTAATTATACATCCATATGAAATACCTTTTATCCTGTTCCTTGCTGCACTAATGAGGCAGATTCCTAAAGCAGACCTGAGATTTGCTCTGACAGTCCTGGGATTTGATCCTACAACCTTAGAGTTACTTAAACTTTAACGTGAGGGTTTTGATTTACTACTTACTGCAGAAGAGCTCGGGTCCTTAAGTGTGCGTGGGTATAAAAAACACTCGATTTGGAATACAGCCTTTTTGCAAATGGTCATTATTCACTCAGAGGCTCGGACACGTCCTGATCAGATACAGTGGTACTTCGGTTGACTTGAAAAATTTGTCTCGGTTCTCGCTGCACTTGCTTAAACTTGTATGACTCTTTTCAGCTGAAACTCGATTCACGATTCAGTCCACAGTGATTCAGTGATTCGGATTCACAATAGCTCTTGCTCAGTGAAGTGTTGATCAAGTTTTTCTTTATTTTTACATCTACAGTAGTGTATTCTTAGTGCACATAAGTTGCCATGGATCCTAAAAAGGTTAGTTCATAAGAGCCAACCGAAAGCAAAACAGGAACTGAATGCTCCAGAACACAGGCTTAGAGTTCACCAATAGAGTAAGTGTTTTGCTTTTACTTTTCACTTCCAATCCTTTACTCACTGAATTACATGAGATTTTTATTTTACATGAGATTTTCACACTTTATTATAAAATAAGCTTTGTGTTCACGATTTTGGCCAACTGTAGGTTAATGTTTGAACATTTTTTGTTTTAACTCACTTAGGTTGAATCTTCGTCTACAGGCGTCATAATGTAACTGCAGTCATTTAAGGTGGACTGGAAAATGTGAATAACAAGTCAACTTCAGCCTCGTCTCAGCCATGATACACCGAACACTCAGTTAATGATTCATTTAACGTATGATGGATTTGTTGAACGTATCCCCATCATAAATCAGGGAGCTCCTGTACAATACAACTCCATTACTGCATATAATGTTATACAGGGGGGATTTTCTGGGGATCTGGAACCAATTCATTCAATATACATTATTCCTTATGGGAAACATTTGCTGTACTCGTCATTATCGGTTCTTGACAAGCCTTGTGGAATGAATTAACAACGAGAACCGAGGTAACACTATTGGAAAATTGCTTGATAAGGTTTCTCACCAAACAGAAAAAAACACAACCCATGGACAACGACGTAACACGGTAAAAGGGCCTTTCTTGTTTGGGGCTCCTCTGGTCAAGCATGTGTTATTAAGGAATTCTGCAGACTCCAAGGATGGGGGCGGCCCCTGGCAAAGCAAACACAAACATGTGAGGGAATGCCTCACATCCTGTGGGACGGTGAGCCTCCTCGCCACATGAATCCAAATCATGGTTAAATTAGCTCTTGCCCTCATGTCACCACGGGGGGCATGACTACATTTTTTTTTTATATCCACATAGGACTGCAAAGCCCCATTTCAACAGCATTACTGTAGTGTCCTGTCCAATAAATGCTAATTATTCATTAACAAAAACTTTCTAATTCTTAGTATCTTACAGAATAGTCAGGCATTTTGAAAATTCAGCCCTGAGACGGAACGAAAAAGAAATACGTCAGAGTACGTTTGTTTTGTAAGACGAAGACCGAGTCCCAGTGAACTGAAGGTTTCAAACAGTCCACTAGAAAGGAGATCGGACTGGATCTAACCAGGATAGAAGAAGAAGCAGAAGGTCCAGATGCACAACTGCAACAAGAGCATAAGTACCAGGATCCTCCAGTTTAAAAAGAAACATCACCAAAAGTACTGTTTTAACTCAGTGTTTTAAAGTCTCTAATTAATGATCCCATCTTTAAAATCTATTCAACGAAGCCAAGCCTCCTGAACTTCATATTGTTTCAACCCAAATACATCCTCACAAGACATCATCAGCTGAGGAGTTCTGGCGGCCCTCTGTTTTCGAGTGTTCACTTTCCGTGCACCTCGTTCGAAGGTAGTTTCACCCGGGCATGTCCCTCCTCCATGCTTTATTTATACCCGTTAGACATCAGGAAGGAAATGTCAATTGGAATGAATGGATCGCTTTCTGGACGAAATGTCCAGCTCTATAATTAGGCCAGAAAAAAAACAAAAAAAAAAAAAAAAAAAAAAAAAAAAAAAAAAAAAAAAAGAAAAAAAAAAAAACGTTTTAGCACTCGCTCTGCAGGGTCCTTCCATTTCCAACAGAGGGGAAGACAGCTACAATTAAAGTTAGAAATTAACACCTGTGAGATGCTATAGTAGGTCAAACAAGTTAAGATTAGCCCAGCTGGGGAGATATATTTTCTCATCTTACATTAACACGCAGGGACGTTCTTCTTAATACGCAGATCTTCTATATTTAGGAAATCAGACCTTCGATATTTAAAAGGATTGTGTTGCGATCTGTTTAAACCCAAGGCGCTAATTAAGACAGTAATACGCTAAATATATATAAAGTCATCATTAACAGGCTGCTTTCTGTTTGGAGGTGGCTGTCACAAACTCTTACCCCTAAATTTGATCTTGTGTAATAATGCTGTGGGGGCGCAGTGGTTAAAGTACTGGATTATGGACCGGAAGGTCCAGAGTCAAAAGGGTAACAGTGCCAAGCTGTCACAGTTCAGCCCTTAACCCACAATTGTTTGGATTGCACTTTGTAAGTCGCTCTGGATAAGAGTTTGCCTTTTTAAAATGTATTTTGATTTCTTTTAAACTGAAAATAAACTATTTTGATTTGTCATAAGTCTCATTTTTAATAGAAAAAGAAAAATCCAAAAATGCTGTCCCAAGTTTTCCTGTCACTTCCAAATTGCAAACCATTTTAGTTCATAGGCGGAGCCATATTTTTGCCACACCCATGCATTTTAGACCAAGCACTGTCCCTCATGGCCACAGGGTGAGAAGTTAGAGTACTAACTAAAATAAAATCCATTCTTTTATAGTGAATGTGTCCCAAAAGCTGAAAAATCAGAGTGTAACATAAAAATGCTCTTGACCAAACATTTCTTGCAGTTAAATGCAGTTTTTATGTGGTGTAATGAAACATTTATGATCTTATGTGTTCAAAGGTTTTTGGAGCTCCAAATGAACTCTGAAACATTTGGTCTGAACGTTTTTATTTGAGAACAACCATTTCAAATTGGTCTAAAAAGACAGCATTAAAACTGACTCTACTTCAACTAGAAATGCGAACCTTAGACATGACAATCAGTGGTGGTTCTAGACAGTTTGAAGTGGGTGGGCCAGGAAGGGGCCTATGTTAGATTACATAGCTTTCTAAATAAATGTGTATTGTCGCCTGGATCCACAAGAATGAAGGAACTGCCTCCTCATTTAGGGAGTTCGAGGAACCACCACTGGATCCAATATATACATGCACATAGATTTTGGAGAAAAACAGTCAAACATATTACAAAATGAACCAATTTGCAAAAATGTTCCATATAATCAACTGCACTTGATGCTATGCGGGGGCACCCCTGGTCGGCGTCACATCATAAGACAGACCCAGCCTCTGATGAGCTGCAAGCAAACTGGAAACAGCACATCGAGAAGCAGGCACACAGCACATATCTGAACTTTTGGAAGACAAACTCAAACCTGGACCTCACTTCACCATTAGCGGGATTCGAACCAGAGTAGTTCATTTGCTGGAGTGGTGGTTCGCCACCCTGGTAAGGAGTTCTGTTTCAGCTACTGGCATGACTGTGTTCGTAGTCCTGGCAGGCCGCTGGCACCTTTGGAGGTTGGTGTTTATAAAATCCAGGAGGCTCTCCAGCGCCATCTATAGCCCAACTGTGTTGATTCAGATTCACTGTCACCCATAAAGGTTTGGGCTGTGCTCCATACGTTCCACCTCCAGAGTTTTAGTGCCCCTCAGGGTGTATCCTGAGTTGGTCGTATCCTATTATGCCAACCAGAGGGTTCTCGTTCATTACAGTTGAACTTAAACAGATCCATATACCATAATGGATTACCAGAGACTAATCAGTGGAAGAAAAAATAAAATAGGCCAAATATTAGTGGTATTACCCCTCCCTCATCCCTACTGCAGATCCTTTACAGAGTTTGTTGACTCTGAAGCACTAAAATATTTCTCTAAGTAGGTTTGATTCGCTCCGCCTCCTCCTTTCCTTTTTGTTCTTTTTTTAGGTCATGTTTTACATTCTTTGACTTTGTTTGAGAAACTCCTCCGGTCAAGACCTGACATGCCTCCAAGTCAGAAGTTCTGCATGAATTATAATGTACAGTAGCCAAAAGCACCATGTAGGATCTCATTCAAGAATGCGGATCCCCCACTAGCAAAGCAAAGAGCAAATGATGGATCGCTCTACGACTTGGATTGCCAAGGCGGCGTCATCGTTGCGCGAGCCGTCCGTCTCCTTGATGAAATATGTGGCTAGGATGTGATAACAGCTTGAAGAGCTGGAGATACATGAAGTGCTAGGGCTTGGTGATTAAAAATGAATGTCTCATGGAGTCCACATGGCATCGTTAATGGGTTCGGGGCCTAGTTAGGACTTTGGAGGTGTTCACTTGTGAGTCTGTGTTTGTTAGGCTGAAGGAAAAACAATAGAGGCTTACATTTCTGTGGTCTGGGGTCTGGGTTTTGCTCCATAACCAGCGAGTGGCTCCAGAATGCTTCGTTCGATGACCATAAATTTGAGTTGTGTGTTGTGTTGTAAGATCTTCTGGCTTTTTAGGGACGAATTACAGCCAGTAATAGAAACCCACTGGACCACTAGAGCCACCTGATGTTGCTTTTCCGAGCTTGAGTTAACGCTCAGTTAAAAGAGCCTTTTTGTTTTACATTGCTGTACTGTACACGAAATGGACTCATTAGTCCTCCACCTATTGTAGTACACTAGAACACTGGCATCCACCAAACCCAGATTCTTCTACAGTACAGTGCAAAAGTCCACCATTACATTAGATATACCATTGTTTTAGCCATTGTATAATACCCATAAATAATTATTTCTCAGTCTCTTCAGTAGAATACAGCTAGAAAATACATATAATTTGTATGGGCTTTAAAGAGAACTAAAAAAAAATCAGAAAAAAGAGCTTCTTCAGACTATAACGACAAGTATTTAGTGTGACCTCCCCTACACTTGAGAAAAAGCAGCATCTGGCAGCTTTATCAGGACGCCAAGTTCTTGAGTTCGAAGAAGCTTGACCAGAAATGGTCCTTTTGGAAGTGTAGCAGCCAAGAAACCACTTTTTGGAAAGGAAACAGGGTGAAAAGGCTAAGATATGCTAAAGCTCACAAAGATTGGAATGAAAATCAGTGGAAAAGAGGGTTATGGAGTGTCAAATCCAAGTTTTGATTTTGTGGGTCCATTCGTTGACAATATGTTATACATAGTCATTATACCATTGCTAAGACAACAAATCTAATGTTGTCCTAATACTTTTGGACAACACTGTATAAGAGTGACTTTGGCAGTGACTAAGGGATCCCTATCCATTAGGCTCCTGATGAGTAATCCTTGTGAACTCGGCAGCGAGTGTTGGATTGTATTGAGGGCAGAATATTTCACAGTACAGCACTCATTCTTTGACCTTCCATAGCAGACCATGTGACTGGTGATCTGTTAATGTTGTCAGAGACCCAGGTTTGACATGGAATTAGCATGTTCTGCCCGTGTCTTCATGGGTTTCCTTCAGCAATTCTGTTTTTTCTCCTACATTCCAAAGACATGCCTTAGGTCAATTTGTGTTTTCAGTTAGCAACAGTGACCACTACTGCCCGTACGACACCTAGCAGTCTCATGCCCTTCTGCCTCTGGCCAGTGAATTCTGGAAGACCCCCTCACCACGACTATGTCGAAGATAAGGGTTTCTGAAAAAAAGAAAAGTAATTAAAATAACAGCAGTTTCAGTTGACCAGAGAAGCTCTAGCCGGACTGAATTTGCTGAACTGACTTGGAAACGTGGCACGTTATGAGTGTGTTCAGTTCGTTCCACTGCCAGTGTTTGTCTGTGGTCAAAACATGACTATATGATTGATTCATGCACCTGTTAGCAAGGGGTGAAGTAGACAAATTAAAGGGCTTCTACAGTCCATGTTTGGACACGTATGAACAAACATGGGCGACATAAATGCGGTAATATAACCCTGTAACCCCATCTAGTGGTAAATATTGTTATTACATTAAGAAGACTTTAGCCCAGTCTACTCTGTGCAAGACTGGACGAAGTTTTGAAGCCCTGGTATTGTTAGTGTTGGTTAGATGTGGGCTGTGGGTTTTATTTTATTTTATTTTATTTTATTTCATACAGAACTTGTTTCAGTCAGGTGAAAATGATCAGGACAGTACAAACGTGGAAAACGTACAAACGAATTAAAAATAAATAAAAAAACAGAGTAAAATACATCAGTCAAAACTGTAATAGAATTAAATCTGTTTACTGTTTATTTTATTGTCATTACTTGAGGCAAAAATGCATAGATCATTTAGAAAATAAATACAGAGCGACTATTATTATTATTATTATTATTATTATTATTACTGTTATTTATAATAATAATAATAATAATAATAATAATTATTATTATTATTATTATTATTATTATTGTTGTTGTTGTTGTTACTGTTATTTATTATTATTATAATTATTATAATAATTATTATTGTTGTTGTTGTTACTGTTACTGTTATTTATTATTATTATAATTATTATAATAATAATTATTGTTGTTGTTGTTGCTGTTACTGTTATTTATTATTATTATTATTATTATTGTTGTTGTATCTGTTATTTATTTATTTATTATTATTATTATTATTATTATTATTATTGTTGTTGTTGTATTACTGTTATGTATTGTTATCATTATTATTATTATTGTTACTGTTTTTTTAATTATTATTATTATTATTATTGTTATTATTATTACATTTACAGTCAACCATTTGGCATTTAGAATACCCTCATATACAGGACGATTTACAAATGAATGTATTTATTTATTTATTCATTTATTTACTTATTTATTGCAATTTGCAATCCAAGAAATTGTGGATTAAGGGTCTAATTTAAATGGCCAAACAGTGGTAGATTGTCAGTGCTGGCGCTTAAACCCTGGGCCCATAGTCCAGTTAGTATTCCAGTAGTCCATAATAATAATAATAATAATAATAATTAGATAAAAGTGTATACTCTGTCATAAACATAAAAGTGAAGGTTCAGTTAGAAAACACATTTTTTACTTTATAAACATTAGGTTAAGGGTTATGGTTAGGTTTATAAAACTGTGTACGTAAACTTAATTTACGTACATTATCCAGTCTAAATCTGTGACAACACGCAGAAAAGTTTCTTTTCTGATGATGATGGAAAATGCGCGGCTCTCACCTGGAACCACGCCCACGCCCTACGTCACGGCTTAGGCTGGCGCGGAAGCTTGGAGTCCATCAGAGCTCGTGACCTTAGGACAGGAATAGGTGCGCACTTCGGGTGTTTTTGACGGTTTCTTCGGTTATTGCAGAATCTGAGAATCAGCCACGATGCGCTTAACGGTGCTGTGTGTAGCCGTGCTGTGTGTAGCCGTGCTGTGTGTGTGCGGTTACCGAGGGAAAGGAGCTACAGGTGAGTCAAGGATCCTTACCTTATTATTGATTCATCTAATCACAGCCGTCATAGCCGGATACACTGCCTGATCACACACACACAATGGAAAGACCTCATTGTGAGGACCTTCCACTAGAGCTCCTTTGCCTTGAAATCTAGTATCGAAAGTAAAAGTACCACCTAATTTTAAGTGAAAACACTCTCTTTCCCTTTTCACTCTTGGCCCACCAGTTGTTTTTTTAACGGAATGACATGACAAGTTCAAAACAAAGTGAAGTGTGCGCCATGCTCTGATTGGTGTGCTTGCTTCTCGCTTTTGCTTTCGTGTGTTTCATTTTATTCGCACATCAGCCAAAAGGAACGACAGATTTCGTATAATGTAGTGAGGTAAAAAGTTACTTGGCTTTGAAATGTAGTGGTGTTCACTTTGAAAAGTAAAACGTCACCCAGATTGGAAATACTTCAGTAAAGGTACAAGAAGACTCCTTAGTAACAAATTACATTTACTTCGTTACTGTCCACCACTGGACATAGTGATTACTGTAGGTAATTAATGCTACACCTACCCCTAAACTTAATCTCAGTAACCTAAAGTAACCACATGGTTTTACAAAAAGGCAGTTAAAGAAGTGAGGACTGGCAAAACTGTCCTCGTCAAAATTGACATGTTTTCCTGTCACTGTAAGAACACTTGGTCCTCACAAGTATAGCAAGACAAGGTCCACACACACACACAGTGCTATACAGAGAAAGTGAATTAATACAATAATAATTATGTCAATGAAAAAGACAATGGAAAGTTAGATGTAATATCCGGGAATGACTATCCTTATATCAACACACACCACACACTCGTACACACACGCACCTTTGTATTACTGTAGGTAATTACTGCTACACCTAACCTTTAATCTCAGTTCCCTAAAGCAAAAATGTTGGGCCTTTTTCTTTAAAGAAAAAAAAGGTGCAGTTTTGTTTTGCAATTTTTTTGTTAAAAAGGGAACCACAAGGACTAACATTTGTAACAGAATGTCACATGTGGTAAAAAAAAAAAGTCAGCTCTTTCTAGACGTATGTGGACGTTTGGTTCTCACAATGAAATATAAACCATACACACACACGCACACACACTCACGACATTGAAAGATTACTGTACAAATTAATGCTACACCTACACTTACCACTAACTTTAACATCAGTAACCTAAAGCAAATCGTTTGGCTCTCTTGGTTTTTTAAACTTGTTCCACAGAATGGTCCTTAGAAGTGGAATTTGGCTGGTTTTCCCTAACATGGTAAGGACATTTGGTCCTCACAAGTGTACACACACACACACACACCAATACACACCAACACACCATGTCTCACTATCTTTTCGGGGGCTCCCAATTACATAATGATTGTTATTGTAGGTAAATAATGCTACACCCACCCCTTAACCTCTGTAACCTAAAGCACATCTTTAGGCTCTTTGTTTTTTTGTTTTTTTTTTGGATAAGGTACTGGACCATGGACCAGAAGGTCCAGGGTTCAAATCCCACCTCTGCCAAGCTGCCACTGTTGGGTCCTTGAGCAAGGCCCTTAACCCACAATTACTTGGATTGTAAGACTGTATCAATTGTAAGTCGCTCTGGATAAGGGTGTCTGCTAAATGTAAATGTAAATATTTGATATTCAATAATAAAACCACACAAAGTGACAGTTTTAATCCTTGGGCTGCAAAAACGCATTACATTTTATTTTATGTATGTTGTAGACTTATGTACGACGTAATAAACGATATTTTAAGGCGAAATAATACATTTAGACAGAAACTGCACGTCAGGTCGGTTATTTAGCATTTAGCATAACAATAAACGATTAGCGCTCCGTAGCTAGGGTTACGTAACTCCAGCCCATTACTCCTACACGGAAGTGTGTGACGTCGCATCGTGGACAGGATACAGCACGTCGTTTGTGGAGTTTTATAGTTAATTCTTAGTTAAAGTTACATTTTTGTGTGATTTAAGATCGCCTGGGATTTCAGTTACATCAGCTAAAAGTCACAATGCGGTTAGCGGTTACTATTTTGATCTTGACGTGTTTGTTTAGAACCGAAGGTAAGTCGATGACTCGGTTGTCACTAAAGCCGAGAGCCAAATGGCTCGTCATTCCCTACAGAGGTGCCCTATGTAGGGAATGAAGTAGCGGTTTCTGATGATCATATAGTGCACTGTGTATGCAGAGTTGAGCTATTTGGGATTCGGCCTGACTAGCAACACGACTAACACATACAAACACTAACATAGCTACAGTTTGTTTGTTTGTTAGTCTGGGCAGCAGACTAAACTGTTGTTTAATATTCTGTAGTTAGTTATTTCTTGACAACATTTATTTTAGAAATCCAAAGTGGTTTCAGTTAGCAGTCTGCGTTGGGGTTATATTAAGGAATTGTGATAATATGAAAGCATTTATAACTTATTTTTCCCCACTGAAATTTGAAATTGTATTTGCTCACTTTATGTTTAAGGCTGTAGGCATTAGGTCACAGTTGTTAATACTGTATGTCCTTTAAAGACACGAGTACATTGTGAGTCTCTTTTGCAGTGCTGGGATGATTAACTAGGACCTAGACCTCAGGTCCTACAATCACAGCCAATCATGTATGCATGTGATGCCTGACCCAGCTGGAAGGCACCTCTGGGGCTTGGTTGTGGGCGAGTGTCTTGGACCGAAGCATCCCTTTAAGCACCAAGTGCTTAAAGTAAATAAAAACATTAAAATGAAACAAATTACACTAACATATTAAAAAATATATATATAGACAGGATTTACCTTAGACTTGCGACTTGCCTTTTCATTTCTGTGTCAGACAGCTACACAATATGGCCAAAAGTATGTAGACACACCTTCTGGTTATTGATCTGTTATTTCAGCCACACTCAACTGCTTAATGCTAGGTTCATATTGTGAAGCATACAGTTGTGGTTAAACAGAGCATGTTGTACTGAACACATCCGTCACTTTCAGTTTGACACTTTCATAGGTTTCCATCTCAGGCAAGTCAGAACTCCTTTGGGATTAATTGGAATCCCAACTGTAAACCAGGGTTTATTGTTTAATGTCAGCGCTCGACCTCATGGCCGTGTTCTGAAATCTAGTGGAAAGTGTTTCCAGTGGAGCAGGACCTGTTGTGGCAATGGGGGACAAGCTCCGTACTGACACCCATGTTTTTGGATGAGGTTTTTGGGGCATCTGAATAATTTGGCTGTATAATGTATCCAAACACAAGTACTGGCATTCAGATTGGTTGGTGAAATATCATATCTGACCTCAACCACAGTTTTTTTGCAGCACACAGGCACGTCAGTAAGATCTTGCAAGTGCACGTCTGTTTGACTTCAAGGCATTCGTTCACTAAGGACATTAAACTTGGAGCGCGCAAATTAGATAGGCCTAGGCCTCCATGTTGAAGAAGAATCAACCACAGAAACTTAGATTTGTGCCGATTTATTTCCAAATCTGTTTTTAGTTATTTCACAGTGAATTGTGTACCAAACTAATATGTGGAATTTTTCAGGTTATAAGATCGTCAAACGTCAAGCAGATAGTTCAGAGACAAAACCTGGCAATGGGGCACCATCAACAATTCCAAAAACAGATGCACCTGTAACTCGGACAGAAACAGTAGCGGATACAGGTGGGAAAGATGGAACAAAGGTGTCAGTACCAAGTGCACCTGGAGGGCAAGTTCCACCCGGGCAGAAGGACGGTAACCCAAAAGATCAAGGCAATGGCAAACAGACAGGGCAAGTCACACCGGAGCAGAAGGACGGTAACGCAAAAGATCAAGGCAATGGCAAACAGACAGGGTTCAAAGCCACACCGGAGCAGAATGACGGTAACGCAAAAAGAATCAAGGCAATGGCAACAGGACAGGGCAAAGTCACAACGGAGGCAGAATGACGGGTAACCCAAAAAGATCAAGGCAATGGCAAACAGACAGGGCAAGTCACACCGGAGCAGAAGGACGGTAACCCAAAAGATCAAGGCCAATGGCAAACAGACAGGGCAAGTCACACCGGAGCAGAAGGGACGGTAACCCAAAAGATCAAAGGCAATGGCAACAGACAGGGCAAGTCACACCGGAGCAGGGAATGACGGTATAACGCAAAAGATCAAGGCAATGGGCAAACAGACAGGGCACGTTCCACACCGGAGCAGAAGGACGGTAACGCAAAAGATCAAGGCAATGGCAAACAGACAGGGCAAGTCACACCGGAGCAGAAGGACGGTTAACGCAAAAGATCAAGGCAATGGCAAAACAGACAGGGCCAAGTCACACCGGAGCAGAAGGACGGTAACGCAAAAAAGATCAAAGGCAATGGCAAACAGACAGGGCAAGTCACACCGGAGCAGAAGGACGGTATAACGCAAAAGATCAAGGCAATGGCCAAACAGACAGGGCAAGTCACACCGGAGCAGAAGGACGGTATAACGCAAAAGATCAAGGCAATGGCAAACAGACAGGGCAAGTCCACACCGAAGCAGAAGGACGGTAACGCAAAAGATCAAGGCAATGGCAAACAGGGACAGGGCAAGTCACACCGGAGCAGAAGGACGGTAACGCAAAAAAAGATTCAAGGCAATGGCAAACAGGACAGGGCAAGTCACACCGGAGCAGAAGGACGGTAACGCAAAAGATCAAGGCAATGGCAAACAGACAGGGCAAGTCACACCGGAGCAGAAGGACGGTAAACGCAAAGATCAACTCAAGGCAATGGCAAACAGGACAGGGCAAGGTCCACGGAGGCAGAAGGACGGTAACAGCAAAGGATCAGGCAATGGCAAACAGACAGGGCAAGTCACACCGGAGCAGAGAGCAGAAGGACGGTTTAACGCAAAAAGATCAAGGCAATGGCAAAACCGACAGGGACAAGTCACCACCGGAGCGCAGCAGATAAGGACACCGCAAAAAGATCAAGGCAAATTGGCAAACAGACAGGGGCAAGTTCACACCGGAGCATAGAAGGACGGTAACGCAAAAGATCAAGGCAATGGCAAACAGACAGGGCAAGTCACACCGGAGCAGAAGGACGGTAACCCAAAAGATCAAGGCAATGGCAAACAGACAGGACAAGTCACACCGGAGCAGAAGGACGGTAACCCAAAAGATCAAGGCAATGGCAAACAGACAGACCAAGTCGCACCCGAGCAGAACGAAGGTAACCCAGAAGATGACAGCGAGGACAAAGAGCCAAAGCAGGGCACAGACAAGCAGTCAGTTGGCACAGACGATGATGATGATGACTTTGATGACCTTCAAGATTTGGGGGATGGCAGAGAAGAGATTTTCCCACCCCAAGAAGAGAACAGTCACTTTTTTGCTTACCTGGTCTGCACTGCTCTGCTGGTGGCTGTCCTGTATATCACATATCACAACAAGCGCAAGGTGGGTCTCTCTCAAACCCTGTGCGGATCCAGACGTTGGTGACCTCACTGTAACCTCGCTCCTTTGTCTGTCTTTTAGATTATTGCCTTTGTGCTTGAGGGCAAGAAGTCAAGAGGCATACGAAGACCCAAAACTTCAGACTATCAAAAACTTGAACAGCACGTGAGTATTGCTTAAACGTTTTTGGGCCAAAGGGAAATTACAATAATACCTGGGTTCTCCTCATTAATTAGTTCCAGAAGGCGTGTCTAGAACCGAAAACGACGAGGTTTGTCATTTTTCCTTTAATGAATAACGTAAATTGAATGAATCTGTTCCTGATCCCCAGAAAATCCCCCCTGTATAACATTATATGCATTAATGGAGCTGTATTGTACTGGAATCCCTGATTTATGATGGGGGATATGTTTCAACAAATCCACCATCTTTACCAAATGGATTATGAACTGAGAAGTTTTAATGAATGTTTGGTAGAGCGACTATACTGTATTATAGCAGAGTCTGTGATAAGTTAATGATATGTAAGTTAATGTTGAAAAACACTTACATTAACCTGCAGTTGGCCAAAATCATGACACAAAGCTTATTTTATAATAAAGTGTTAAAATCTCATGTAATTTAGTGAGGAATGGATTGAAAGTGAAAAGTAAAAGCAGAACACTTACTCTATTGGTGAAATAGCTGCTAATGGTAACTGCAGACTGTTTTCCGGAGGATTCCATCCCTGTTTCCCTTTTGGTTGGCTCTTATTGCTAACCTTTTTAGGACCCATGGAAATTTATTTGCACTAAGAGTATACTACTGTAGATGTAAAAATAAAGAAAAACATGATTGTGAAACTGAATCACTATGTAGTGAATTGTGAATCAAGTATCGAGTTTTGCCTGAAACGAGTTGTGTGGCTCGACTCATAAGTTTAAGCAAGTGCGCTGATTACCGAGCTAACGTGGAGAACCGAGACCAATTTTTCTAGTCAAAATGCATCAAGAACCAAATTCCACGAGTTTTGAGGTGATCGAGAATAAAAATTAGAAAATCAATATGTGGTGGTCAGTGTTGATATCAAATACATCAGTGTATGGGAAACAGTGCATCTCTAACCGAGACTCGAACCCAGATCCCTGTGTTTGTGGGCTAGTGTTTTAGACTGATGCGTCACCTGAGTTACTTTTAAGGGTTATTTGTGTTCTGCATTAATCTTCCATCCAACTCTTTTGCACAGTACTGTACATACAGTGGTGTGAAAAAGTATCTGCCCCCTTCCTGATTTCCTATTTGTTTTGCATGTTTGTCACACTTAAGTGTTTCAGAACATCAAACCAATTTAAATATTAGTCAAAGACAACACAAGTAAACACAAAATGCAGTTTTTAAATGAAGGTGTTTATTATTAAGGGAGAAAAAAATCCAAACCTACATGGCCCTGTGAAAAAGTGATTGCCCCCTAAACCCAATAACTGGTTGGGCCGCCCTTAGCAGCAACAACTGCAACCAAGCGTTTGTGATAACTTGCAGTGAGTCTTTTACAGCGTTGTGGAGGAATTCTGGCCACTCATCTTTGCAGAATTGTTGTAATTCAGCCACACTGGAGGGTTTTCCAGCTTGAACGGCCTTTTTAAGGTCCTGCGACAGCATCTCAATAGGATTCAGCTCAGGACGGACTTTGGACTAGGGCACTCCAAAGTCTTCATTTTGTTTTTCTTCAGCCATTCCAGAGCTGGACTTGCTGGTGTGTTTTTGATCATTGTTCTGCTGCCAGAAACCCAAGTTCGTTTCAGCTGAGGTCACCAACAGATGGCCGGACCATTCTCCTTCAGGATTTTTTAGTAGACAGCAGAATTCATGAGTTTCCATTTATTACAGCAAGGTATTTCCAGGTCCTGAAGCATCAAAAACAGCCCCAGACCAATCACACTACCACCTCCATATCTTACTGCTGCTATAATGTTCTGTTTCAGAAATGCTTGTGTTACTTTTACACCAGATGTAATGGGGGACACAACTTTTGTCCTCATCAGTCCACAGAATGTTTTCCCAAAATATTGGGGAGCATCAAGATGTGTTTCTGGAGAAACTGAGACGAGGTTTATGTTCTTTTTTTTGCTCAGCAGTGGTTTTTCGTCTTGGAACTCTGCCATGCAGGCCCATTTATGCCCAGTCTCTTTCTTATGGTGGAGGCATGAAACCTGACCTTAACTGAGACAAGTGAGGCCTGCAGTTCTTTGGATGTTGTTGTGGGGTCTTTTGTGATCTCTTGGATGAGGGTCGTCGCTGCACTCTTGGGGTAATTTTGGTCCGCGGCCCACATCCTGGGAAGGTCACCCCTGTTCCATGTCTTCACCATTTGTGGATAATGGCTCTCACTGTGGTTTGCTGGCTTCCCAAAGTCCCAATCACTTTTTCACACACAGGGCCATGTAGGTTTGGATTTTTCTCCCTTAATAATAAACACCTTCATTTAAAAACTGCATTTTGTGTTTACTTGTGTTGTCTTTGACTAATATTTAAATTGTTTTGATGTTCCGAAACACTTAAGCATTATAAACATGCAAAAAAAAGGAAATCTGGAAGGCGACAAACACTTTTTCACACCACTGTAAAAATGACAGAAGTGCGCCAAGCATGCAGGGACCTGGAATTAACGCGGCTCTGCTTTTGTTACAGTGAAGAAGAGCAGAAAACGACATCAGCTGTGACCTTCAAGCTTGAATTTTGCATCATGGACCCTGTGTGCTACAGCAGTTTAAGCACTGATGGAAGCTGTATTTCATACGACCTCAGCAGAGTTTGTTGGACTGTTCAGTGTTGGGGTTCGTCTGCCGGTTCATGATCTTGGCTCAAGTTTGAAGCATCGCTATTGCAGTTGAAATGGGGAAACGGGTTTTGTTTTAAATTTTCACTATCAGTTTTTTACTACGGTGTGTGTTTGGTTTGAGGATGATTTGTTAGTCTGCGCAGGGTTACGATTATTTCAGGGAGCCTGATTGCGAGGACGGAATTAGTACGTTCAGGTTCTTAATGAAGCCGTTGCAAGAGACTCGGTGCCGGCTTGCCTTCATTTAAGACCATCCCTGTCTGGAGAGTGGTGTGTTTAAAGCTGTCCATTATAGTGTAGAGAGCGTAGCCTGTTTGTGTTGCTGCTGTGAGAGGGCTGTGAAGGAAACTTGATCAAATCAACGCTAAAGTCTGCCGTACCCAGAGCGTCTCTGGTTGCAACAGGAGTTCCACGTTTATCAAATCTGCAGGGTGTCCCCGAGGTAAAAAAGGCATGCATGTGAGCAGTATGGGGTTGATGTTTGATGGAGTTGCTTTATCAGGCAATAACTGTTAAGATGTCTGATTTAATCCGTTAGGGTTGCACTGATAGCTCTTTCAGAGTATGAACCGTCCTTTTTAACTTTAACCATGCAAAAGCTGTCTAATCATTTTCTTAACCGTTGTACCCTGAAGTATTTTAACAAAGCAAAATTATTTCTTAGGGGCACGTCCAGCGTCCCCGGTTTGATCCCCGCCTGTCTGGGCTTTGCATGTCCTCCCTGTGTCCGTGTGGGTTTACTCCGGGTACTCTGGTTCCTCCCACATTCCAAAGACATGCGTGTTAGGTTAATTGGAATTTCTAAAGTGCCCCTACTGTGAGTCTGTGGGTGTATGTTCTCTACGGCGCCTTGTCTAGGGTTGTTCCTGCCTTGAGCCCTGTGCCTCTCCCCCGTTTACTTATTTGTTTTCAAGCCAGACCAATGTGGTGGCCACTTTGACGTGTCGCACGAACGGGCGATGTCAATGATTTGAAAGGGCAATGCAATGGAGGAGGCGTAATTTGCGTAATAGCGACACCCAGTGTTCACCTTAAAATGTATACAATATTTTTAACGTCTCGAATAGGAACTTTAATTTTATATCTGGAGACCCCTGTCCCAAATGGGGATCGGCACTAAATGGGGATACTCTGTAGAAAAGTTGGGATTAATTAAAATGTAGCATATAAAATTGCTGTGGTTGCACAGTGGTCTAAAAAGCTATCTGAAAACACTCCAGGGTGTTGACCCTGTTTCGAGTCCTGATGGTGCCTTATAGCCGCGTCGTGCATGCACGATTGGCCATGCCTGAGGGAGATGAGACTGGGTGGCCGGCCAATCATCCCCCAGCACTGCCACGCCAACCCCTGTTGACCCGTTAGATGCCTGTGGCTGACTCCAGGCAGGGTAAATATTGGGGAAACCTCAACCCTGTATTTAAGCTTGAATGTGAAGTCCTGGTACATCTGGGTCACCCTACACTCTGAGAATGAGCACGCTTCTGTTGTGTGTGTTGTTGAATGTAAACAGAATTACCTTTGTTTCAATCATTAGCCATATGAAGAAAGACCTGGTGGATGAACCACTGTCTGGGCTTTATAAGTCAGGTCTAACTTAATTCATCTGTAATTTTTTTCCTG
Source organism: Ancistrus triradiatus (assembly GCA_025084515.1). NCBI lineage: Eukaryota > Metazoa > Chordata > Actinopteri > Siluriformes > Loricariidae > Ancistrus > Ancistrus triradiatus. The sequence goes on along the minus strand of JAJAGP010000258.1, from coordinate 438,360 downwards.
TAACGATGTCAGTGCTTTTAAAGTGTCTGATGTGTGAATAGCGTGTTTGTGAGCGCCGTTATAATCCTTAATGCTGGAGATGGAATCGTCTGTGCCAAGAGGAGCCATCAGAGAAGAAACATCAGCTGGTTGTAAAACCTCCTCCCTCTGCCTGCTGCATGATCACTCTGCCAGCTTTAGAGTCATGATATGGCACCATGATAAAATGCCAGCGTGACCTTTTCTAGCGCCTTCGGATGAATCTTAAGTTTGTATGTCAAAGCGAGACAATGGCTTATAACTATTTTTCGAATGCTAGAAAAATTCTGTGGTCTGATTTTTACCACTAGTGTCACTTTTTGTTTTGGGAAATTCTGCTTTTGGATTACATTTGAATAAAATAACAGTTTGCTTTAACACGACTCTTGTTTAGAATGCAATAACCATACCATCATTGTTGTGTCTGTATTATTCTATTTTTAGGTGTATATTCTATAAGATTAGCATGCAATATGTAAAGCAAGAACAACTGAATATGTTAGAACTGAAGCTCACCTTGATTAGACTGTTATTATTTTTCAAATAAAAAAAGTATTTATGGGAAATTATATAAATCCATTTAGCAGTTTCACCACAAATTACCATGAAATAATTAAACCATATTTATAACTGCTGAATACATGTTCAGCCACTTTAGTATCTACGAGAGATGTTCAAGTCACGTCTTGGGTCTTTAGAATTCAAGATCAAGTCGGGTTTCAAATCTAGCATGTGAGTCCTAGTCGTGTTCCCAAGTCTCTAATGTACAGATCCTAGTCAAAGCCCCCCAGTCTGGAATAGTGTACAGATCCTAATAGAGTCCCCAAGTCTCTAGTGTTCAGATCCTAGTCAAAGCCCCCAAGTCTCTAGTGTACAGATCCTAGTCAAAGCCCCCAGTCCTCTATAGTGTACAGAATCCTAATAGAGTCCCCAAGTCTCTAGTGTTCAGATCCTAGTCAAAGCCCCCAGTCTCTAGTGTACGATCCTAGTCAAAAGCCCCCCGTCTCTAGTGTACAGATCCTAATAGGAGTCCCCAAGTCTTAAGTGTTCAGATCCTAGTCAAAGCCCCCAGTCACTAGTGTACAGATTCCTAGTCAAAGCCCCCCAGTCTCTTGTGTACAGATTCCTAATAGAGTTCCCCAAGTCTCTAGTGTTCAGATCCTAGTCAAAGCCCCCAGTCTCTAGTTGTACAGATCCTAATCGAGTCCCCTAGTCTCTAGCATGTGAACCTGGCTAAGCTTTCTAAGCTGTGCCCCTGAGTCTCTAGCGTGAGACCAAAGTCCATTTTTCGAGTCTTTAGCAAGTGAGTTTGAATTAAGTCTCAGGCCCTGTCCACACGAACACGGGGTATTTTTAAAACGTAGCTTTTTCTATGCGTTTTGACCGTTCGTCCCACACGAAAACGGACGTTTTGGTCACGGAAAAACTCCTTCCAGGGTGAAGATTTTTTCAGAAAACTCCGTTTTCAGCGTTGTCGGTGGACTGGGGGAAAACGGAGTTTTTTTTTGCTTGTAACGTCCACTTTTGTGGCCAGTATCTCCTTTGTTTACATGAGGCGATTTTGTGCAATAGCGGACGTAGCCAAAATAGTTGCCAGCCAGTTGTAACACTGCTGACCGAACTTGTTACAAATCTACAAATACATTTACAAATTATTTACTTTTTCATTACACTGAAAAAAAACAGAGGCGTCAGAAAGCGCTAAGGAGGTCCACTACTATATCCATTAGTGATGTGTCGGTCGCGACCGATCCGGCTCTAAGAGTCGGCTCTTTGAAATGAACGACGGGAGCCGGTTCCTGATTGTGAGCCGATTTATATATTATTTAATTTATTGTACATGTGGTTAATATTGTACATTCCGACACATTTCTGCTTATTGCACTTCTTGTTAGATGTTAAACTACATTTCGTTGCGTTGTACTTGTACATGTGTAATGACAATACAGTTTAATCTAATCTAAAAAATGTATCTACATTATATATCGGACCTCTCGTTGGTGGGACAGCTTTGAAAACGAAGTGGTTGTTGAAGAAGAATGGCGAGAAAATGTTCGTATGCATAGGACGTTGCTGTTGTCGTTGAGTGAGCTGCTTCGCCGGCATATAGGACTGCTGGTTTGGCACTGCTCTTGGCAGCGACTGTGTGCGTTTTTGCGTTTTCATGTGGACGAAGTTTTTTGTTTAAACAGTGCTTGTGTGGACGCGATGTTTGTTATAAACGAATTTGAAAACCCCCGTTTTAGAAAATACCCGTGTACGTGTGGACATAGCCTCAGTAAGTAAATTAGTTACTCGAAAAAGAGAGTTGAGTTCTGATCTCTGGTATTTACATGACATACATCTACGTGAATTTAAGTGTATACTCAACAAAAGTCGCATGAAATATGTACAGCAAGCATGTAAAGAAATGGATCAGCAAATATCAAACAATGATTTTAATGCCTCAAAACTGAAGCTCACCTAGATTGCACTGCAGTCGTTATTTTTCAAAGTGTGTACCTTCCTGTAAACTGTGTAACTTCCTGTAAAACAAATAAAACAAATAATGACAGATAATATTTGGAATTTTTGTTGCAAACTTGCTACTTAAGAATTTATATAGGTTGTAAATGCAGTACAATATTATATGTCCTTTTTATGTAACACTGCCTGTTTACGTGTGGAGACAATCCAGTTTGAACCACAAGGTTGCGCCCTAAGCTAATTTTTAAACGCCTAAACTAGACTGTACCCAAATGCAATGACAACCCCTAGCCAGATGCACTTTGTAGGAAATAAAATAATGGGTCCTACGCCCTATATAGTGCACTATGTAGAAGGTACTGTCTATTTGGTACCCAGCCACACTGACACAGCAGGAAGGGGAAGTGATGAAGGCCATTTACTACAGAAATATGATGCCTAGTTGTTTATACGCTATGGAAATGGATTGTTCTAGAATGAAAGCCTTTATTGTGTTTCAATAGAAAATTAAGAAACAACAAGACGAACAGGTTTTGAGGTAAGACTTTTTAAATAGGCGAAGAGTTTGAGCTTAAACGCCAACGTTACCGAGCGAAGTGCTAACTGTGATGTCTGATATTAAACCAACGCTAGCTAGCCGATTCCTAACAGTTAAATTGTTTTAATTTGATTTTAAACACTTTCTGACCTTTTCTTGGACTGAACCTATTGGAAACAAGACATAGCTGCTAAATAGTGCTTATATTTCGTATTCAAGGGGATAACTAACGAAATAAAGCTGCTAGCTCCATGTAGATACTGGGCAGTATCCAAAACGCGTACTAAAGTACTATATAGTGTGTATGGAATGTAACTATAATACTCATTTGGCGTACTGTTTAGTACGTTAGTATGCGGTATAGCCTGTACCACCGGATCAGTGTCAAATTCCTTTGTTTGTCTTTTAAAATAGCGACATAAAATCAACAGTCCTGACAAACTCTCAATCATAAATGTTTGTATGACAATAAAGGATTAGGACGGAGTTATTATTTACATTAGGGGTGATATGGAAATGAAAAAGACAATTATAAACTGCTAAGGTGGAAAAGGTAGCTGACGTGTGACCATATGACTGTTTAGCTGGTGCTCTTAATGATGTCATTCTTCCTTCCTCTTGGGAATATGTAAATACTGTAATATGGCCCTTCTCAAAAAAGAAACGAGTCAAACCTAAACAGGTATCTTTCATTTGATGACCACAATATATTTGTATGTCCTCCCGGCGTCTGTGTGGGTTTGCTCTTTATAGTGGGGCAAAAAAGTATTTAGTCAGCCACTGATTGTGCAAGTTCTCCTACTTCGAAAGATGAGAGAGGTCTGTAATTTCCATCATAGCTACACTTCAACTATGAGAGACAAAATGAGGAAACAAAATCCATGAAATCACATTGTAGGATTTTTAAAGGATTTGATTGTAAGTTATGGTGGAAAATAAGTATTTGGTCAGTAACAAAAGTTCAACTCAATACTTTAACCTTTGTTGGCAATGACAGAGGTCAAAGACTGGCTAGGCCACTCCAGGACCTTGAAATGCTTTTTACGGGGCCACTCCTTTGTTGGTCATGTTTGGGATCATTGTCATTCTGGAAGACCCAGCCATGTTCCATCTTCAATGCTCTCACTGATGGAAGGAGGTTTTAGCTTAAAATCTCACGATACATGGCCCCGTTCATTCTTCCCTTAACACGGATCAGTCGTCCTGTCCCCTCTGCAGAAAAACAGCCCCAAAGCATGATGTTTCCACCCCCATGCTTCACAGTAGGTATGGTGTTCTTGGGATGCAACTCCGCATTCTTCTTCCTCCAAACACGGCGAGTTGAGTTTTTACCAAAAAGTTCTGTTTTGGTTTCATCTAACCACATGTATTCTCCCAATACTCTTCTGGATCATCCATATGCTCTCTGGCAAACTTCAGACGGGACTGGACATGTACTGGCTTATGCAGGGGGATACGGCAGGCCCTGCACGATCTGAGTCCCTCTCGGCGTAGTGTGTTACTGATGGTAGCCTTTGTTACTTTGGTCCCAGCTCTCTGCAGGTCATTCATCAGGTCCCTCCGTGTAGTTCTGGGATTTTTGCTCACCGTTCTCATGATCATTTTGACCCCACGGGATGAGATCTTGCGTGGAGCCCCAGATACAGGGAGATTATCAGTGGTCTTGTATGTCTTCCATTTTCTTACAATTGCTCCCACAGTTGATTTATTCACACCAACCTGCTTGTCTATTGTAGATTCACTCTTCCCAGCCTGGTGCAGGTCCGCATTTTGTCTCTCATAGTTGAAGTGTACCTATGATGACAATTACAGACCTCTCTCATCTTTCTAAGTAGAAGAACTTGCACAGTCAGTGGCTGACTAAATACTTTTTCCCCCACTGTATCTGAGTTCATCAGTGTTTTATTTAGATTTTTTATGCGATTTTGTAGAACTTGATAACAGGGTAAACAGTTACAATATGAGAATGCAAAGGACCTAGAGGAGTGATGAGAAGGTTAGAACAGATGAGCAAACCCCTGCTTCCTAACTGAAATTTGAGTCTACAGTCTGTTTTTCTCTGCAGCTGGGCTGGAGTTGACCTGCTGAGATTACATGCCACTTTCGGCCATGCTGGACCACGCTGATGTGAGTTTGACCCCAGAGGAGCGGGTGCGTGCTCTGACCAAAAAGGGCAGCACGGTGGACGTTAGCGAGTCTGTGCCCGCCCGGCGCTACTTCCGCTCGGGCATGGAGATGATCCGCATGGCGCACGTCTACGCCGAGGAGGGCAACCTGGAGCACGCGTTCGTCCTCTACAACAAATACATCACGTAAGAACACACCCGTGGAGCTCGTCTGGGTTTTCCGTAGGGCTGGCAGTTTGGCTCAGGAATTAAATTGGTTCTGGTCTTCAAAGAAAGGTCTTTCAACTTTGAAATCAGTACAGCATTTAATATCATGCATTCAAACAGTGTTGTTATTATTACTAATTACTGACTGGGTATTGATAGGCTGGATTAAATGCTTGTTTAATGTTTTGAAAGCTTGTCGGATGCATGTCTTCCCACATAGATGCTGTTCGTTATTATTTATCGCTCTAAAGAAAAAAATCTAAATCAATCCTTTACTTTTCAAAGGAAGGTGCTGCACTAGCCACTCAAGCTTAACACATAGACATTTACTGCCAGGAGACGAAGCACCAACTTGTAGACTCTTCTCTAACATCCTCATTACAACCTCACAGGACAATCCTAAAACCAAGAAAGAAAAATGCCTTTAGCGCAGGAGAGCTTCGCAGTACTTTAAACACACTTAAAACACTTACATTGTACTACTGTTGGGCTAAATCCTTAACATAAAGCTTATTATTATTAAGTGTTGAATACTTCATGTAATACATTGAGTAATGTGCCCGGGAAAAATCAGAATTCATAGTACGGTTTCTGCTGAATGTGTATTTGTTTATTATTGGATTCCCATCGTGAGTTGGGACATAGTAAAACAGGAGTACCTGTATACCAAAAAGTTAGTGCTTCTAAATACTGAAGTCACAGTGGGATTATGGCTAAGGATTTCCCCTTTTTAGAGGGCATACTACCTAACAATGAGTGTACTGTTCATGTTATTTTAGATGAGGTGAGTAGAGGACGTGTAGAGAGCTATAAACTCATTACTATAGACCTGGGTGTAGGCCTTTTACAATTATTACACACTTGCATCATCACAATTAAATATACATTGTCGTAAATGCATGGTCATGTAGAACCTGTGGCACGCTGCCAGCTCATGATGATTCATGATCAGTGGGTTCAGTTTAGTCGTTGAGTGCGTTTACATGCACTTAGATCCGATAACTTCAGAAAATCAGATTTTGTCAGTAATCTGATCAGTGCGTTTGCATGCTTTGGGTAATCAATCTGGGTTTGCATACCTCCGTAATCAATAATGAGATTTCTACTTTGCGACCAGTCAATCATCTCACAGGCAGATGTGACATAAACTTCAAACTTTAGTACTAAATAATCAAATGAATAATTTTCTTGTGTATATACTGCCTTTCAGAGTCTCTGCGTTTAATTTCGTGGTGTGTTTAATTCTGGGGTTGCCAGATGTAGCGGGAAAAAAAACCCTATTATAATCGGGTATACATGCAATGAGTAAGCCGATTACTGGGGTAAAATCCAGCTCTCTTTCTAATTTCTTAATCTGATTTCTAGATCGGAGTATCCTGTGTACTTGACCACTTGAATAATCATATACCTGCAGAAATCTGACTGTGATCAGATTAAGTGCAGGTAAACATGCTCATAGTTTTCAGGCAAAATCATAAACTGGGAGCTGTGTGTTTATGGCTTATGATGTTACACTTGTAGTATTGTAGTAAGTTTAGTTATAACATGCTCACTATTGCTAAAACTTGCAGGAGGTGTTTAAAAAGCCCAAGCGTAAGATTGATAGATGTACCGAAAGCCAGAGACAAATCGGAGCCGGTTTCAGCCAAAGGTGCTGAGCCATGAAGAGCAATTTCATGGAATCAAAGCATGGTCTGTAATTCCTCCCAGCCGTTCCCCAAATCTGGTCTGCAGCTACGTGAAATGTTTCTCTGCTCCATTTATGAACTGAACGACGATTCACTTTTTAAAAACTTGACTGTTCAACGTTCTCTTAAATATTCACCTTTAATCAGTTAATCTGCACGGCCTCTCTTCTCATTTCTGTAGACTTTTCATCGAGAAGCTCCCCAAACACCCCGAGTACAAGTTACACAACATCCCTGAGAAGAAGGAAACCCTTAAGGTAACGTAATCGTTTTATCCCGCGCTGTTCTGCGACGTCCCGTCTCGCCGATCAGTGGGGACCTCGTTTAGCATTGTGCTCTGTTGTGTTATTTGCTACAGAAGCTGAAGGAGATCGCGTTTCCCAAGGCTGAGGAGCTGAAGAAAAGTCTGATTAGGAGATATGACAAAGAGTACGCAGAGTATCTTGCCAAAAAGGTGAGTCATACCTGAAATGCCACCAATCGGATCAGGCCAGTCCTGTTCGTGTGGGCTCAGATAAAGTCGAAAGATCAGTCAGGCTCATAAAATGTAGATATGAACTGTGTGGAGGTGAAATAGGGGATGGGTCATTGGTGGATGGTTTGTTTGTTAAATATTTGTTTAATATGTCTTCAGTACCTGATCTGTCGGGGGCCTGAACATTAGAGAATAGTGAGGGGGACGAACAAAGGATGTAGAGAAACAGATGGACTACAGTCTGGGAGTGTAGAACTACAAAGTGCAGTGAGCAGTAACACCTAAATATAAAATAAACAGAAAATCGCCTAAAACTTTTGTATGTGAAGACAGTAGGGGTGTCACGATACACAGTAATTAATAAATATATATATATATTTTATACGGGGTTTCGATGCGATATGAGCTACGAATCAAATATATTAACATTTTATTTAAAAATAAACTTTCCCAGGCTACTGAGATGCAGTCATCTGCACAGAGCCAGCCGCAGTTCTTAGACCAACAGCGACATCTAGCGGCAGATTGATTTACAATGTTTGTGCTCCATCTAGATACTGTTAGTAAGGAAAGAGAGAGTAAGGAAAGCACATATAATCTCACCGCAGAGCTTTTAAGCATCGGCAGCATCAGGTAGGCTTGATGCTGTTTTTTTAATGTGAGGAAACTCAAATATAATAAACAAGTTTCCATAATGTATCTCTATAGTGCAAAGCTAGAGAGAATATGGAGACAGATCCTTCAGAACAGAGTGTGGACCCCAAGGTGCCTGGACCACGCCATTCAAAAAAGAAATCAGCAATGGCAGGGCTCTTTGGTGATTGATTTTTTTTGTTTGTTTGTTTTTTTACCGCAGCAAAGCAACCCTGTTCCAAGCTTGCAGAGTAGGAAGTGTATTGGCCTGTGTGATCTCGAAGTTAAAAAGGGAATTAAAATCAAATTTCTTTCTTCATTTTCTATTGAAAATCTATCGTATCGTGGAGGGAGGACAGCAATACGTATCTTGAGATTTCTGTATCGTTGCACCCCTAAAAGATGGATGGATGGATGGGTGGATAGGTGGACGGTTAGATGGATAGATGAATGAAAAGGTACATGGATGGTTGCAAAGATGGATGGAGAGAGAAAATGATGTATGGATTGATGGTTAGGAAGGTGGAAGGAGAGGCAGACGATGGTTAGATGGATGGAGACGTACAAGGATGGATAGCGTGTGAATGTGGTTGGATTTATGGATGGAGATGTAGATGGATGGGTAGATACTGTAAGCTTATGAGTGCATGTTTGGGTGGATGGATACATGCACGAATTAATGAATGGATGGATGGATTGATTATAGGCGAGTAGACCGGTGCAGATATTGACAGACTGATTTGATTTATATACATTGAGATTATAGAAGTGTGTGTGTGTGTGTGTGTGTGTGTGTGTGTGTGTGTGTGTGTGTGTGTGTGTGTGTGTGTGTGTGTGTCGTAGCGGGAGGAGGACGCCGTGTTGCAGCGTGAGCTCTCGCGGCAGAGGGAGCTGGACGCGGAGAGGAAGCGTGTGGCGGATCTCCAGAGGAGGCACGAGGAGCAGCAGCAGTTCAGCGTGTTTGAGGAGATGATCCGGCGCCAGGAGCTGGAGCGGGAGCGCCAGCGCGTCCTGCAGGACTTTACCTCGCCCACCTCCCCTCCCAACAATGCACCGCTCCTCCCTGGCATCCAGGGTCCACCTCCACCTTTCTCGCCTTACCCAGCATCCCCTCCTCAGAGTCCGTCGTACCCGCCCGGCAATCACAGCACGCCCTCAGCACCGGCGGCCAACACGCCCACTCCGACTCCTCCCCCTACATTTGATCGCTCCCTCAAACCAGGATCCTTCAGCAGGCCAGGCAACAGTAAGCCTCCTAATACAGGCACCCCCCAAACCATGCAGCTCGGCCCTGTTAAACTCCCTGAACGAAACGTCCTCCGCATCACATTGAGCTCCCGAGGAAGCGTCTTTAGAATAATGTTATTCAGCGATTTGGTTAAAAATGGGTGTTTTTGGCAAATTTAAAGAAGCAGTCATGAAAATGTGTTCGAAATGTTGTGTTTGGTGCCCCTCGTACATTCATCGCTCGGTTCTTGGTGCATCGTAGATTTATTTCTCTTTATCAGCTGTTTGTAAGTCCCTATATTTAAGAACGTAGACTTGTGGAAGGACGCGTGTGGGGGCACAGAGAGGGACAGGAGGGTGGACAGAAAGGGTGCAAGATGGGCAGGCGGACAGAGAGTGGGGCAAAAGCAGAACGTGATTTGGGCGGGCAGGCAGGCTGGGGGACAGGGGGGTGGACAGAGCAGGACAGTTGAGTGGGTGGGTGTCCACACGTAAATGTTTTTGTTTGCATATGCCACACGTGAGAGAGAGAGAGAGACAGAGATATGAGAGACAGACAGACAGAGAGAGAGAGACACACAGAGACAGACGGAGAGAGAAACAGACAGGCAGAGAATTGAGAGAGAGACAAAGACACAGAGACAGACAGACAGACAGACAGACAGACAGACAGACAGACAGTGAGAGACAGAGATATGAGAGAGACTGAGAAGGACACAGACAGAGATATAAGACAGAGAGAGAGATTTGAGACACAGACAGACAAATAGATATGAGAGACAGACAGAGATATGAGACAGACACACACACATGGAGACAGAGACATATGAGAGAGACAGACAGACAGAGATGTGAGAGAGAGACCGAGAGATAGACACACAGATATCAGACAGACAGACAGAGACAGACAGACCGAGAGAGACAGAGATATGAGACAGATGGACAGACAGGCATATGAGAGAGACGGAGAGACAGATATGAGAAACAGAGACATATGAGATACATAGAGAGACAGACAGAGATGGACACAGAGACACAGACAGACGGAGATGTGAGAGAGAGAGAGAGAGAGACAGAGACAGACACACAGAGATACGAGACCCAGAGAGAGAGCGAGAGAGCTTGAACGTCTTCTGTGCCACTATGTTTAGCTGACATCAAGCTTAAAGAGCTTAGAAGAAGCCAGAACGAGGTAGAAATTTTCCCATAGAAAATAATAGATCTAGTGCCCTCGTTATCCAATCACTGGCTTCGACTGTACGTTTAATGGAATGACTTCACCCAGTACAGATTTGATCTGGACATCACAGCCTGGCGTGGAGCTGGTTGAATCTGGTTGCTGATTTTACAGCCACTCTATCTAAACACCATATTGAACCGATGTGTGTCCTTGTGTTAGGGGCTCTGTTCTGTGTGTGAGCTCTGTTCTGTGCTGCAGGTACATCGGTGGACGGACTGAGACAGGTCTCCGTCCCTGCCGAGCTCTGCAGCAAGTTCCTGCACCTGGCGAGCAGTAACACTATGCGCGCCGTGGAGACGTGCGGCATCCTCTGTGGCCGACTGGTACGACCCGGCATGCATGTTTCATTCATTCATTCCTTCATTCATTCATTCATTCATCTTCAGGCTCTGCTTTTATTCTGGGGTGGGTGCTACACAGATCCAAGTCAAAAGGTTCAGTCTGCAAACCTGATTACCGTCTGTGTAGTTTGGGGTGGTGGAGTGGAGTGGAGTGGATACTCTAATTTGAATTGCGAATTTGAATTGGGTGATCTTTACGCAGTTTTTTTTTTTTTTTTTTTTTTTGTCTAAACACTCAAACTCCGTCTGCTTTTGCTGTCTTTCATTTCCCTTCTCTTAATGTGTCGGAGATTTCGCCGTGTCTTTTTCACATTATCAACTTAAAAAAACAAAGACAAGAGCGAAGATGAGTGCAGGAAGCTCTAGTTCGTGTTTTTGTTTCTGAACAGATCAGAAAGCACTTAGATAAATAATCAGACGCTTCCTTACAGTCCCTGTGAGCTTTATCACCATCATTCTCCAGCCTTTCAGTTCTATTCCACCAGATCTTTTCTTTAATATCCATGTTTTTTAGAGGCAGCCTGTTGCTCGTCCTATGAGCTCTCGATGAGCTGTTCTGCCCGGCGACCGAGCTCTGATTGGTCAGCCTGATTTAACGCATCCCAGCAATGCTGAAATTAGAACAGGTCTGTCAGTTTCGGCACTGATATGCATGCGTTCTTTTTCATTCGGACTTTACTCGAAAAATGCACTCTTATACAAGTCAGGGAGATGTTGTCCATACTCTGTAGATGGTCCTTTCGTTTGCCCTGTTGGACTGCACAGCATGTTTTCACTGTTTGTCCTCGGTCTGTGCAGACAAGGAACGCATTCACAGTGACACACGTGATCGTGCCCAAGCAGTGCGGCGGCCCCGATTACTGCGACACAGAGAATGAGGAAGAGCTTTTCCTGGTGCAGGACCAGCACAACCTCATCACGCTCGGCTGGATCCATGTAAGCCATTTCACTAAAACACTGAGCTTTTAAACCTCCTTCATCTGTTAGACGTTTTATTATTTATTATGGACTTCAAGAATGTAGTGTCCTCATTTCAGCTTACCATTCAGTTCATTCTGAGCATTATAGATAAAAATAAACCCTCATATCATTTTCCATTGTATCAGTTTCAAAAGTTTGGCAGCTTAACTGTGTAGACGCATTTTTCCTTCTTTCCTTTACTGGCTATCCAAGGAATTCGAGTTTTGTTTAGGGGGACATTTATAGAGGTACACGTCTCTCAATGTCTACGATACGTTACATCATCAGAGTTAACATCAGAGTGGAGACAAAGGCAGATGGCAAATAAATGGAACTTGGTGCACAACCAGTTAATGCCTTCATTTCCTTTATTAGCAATGTAGGTAAGAGTTTTGAACAGCAGAAGATGCCATTATGGAAATGTGGGACAGGTGAGAGGAATCAATCTGCCGGCAGCAGAGAGCTGGGTTAGGGGTCTGGGGGGTTAGGGGACGGAAGAGAGCAGCATGTCTGTAGGCTTCAAAGTACACGCGATTCATTTCAGATTAAACTCGATTTGTGATTCCTGATTCAGTGATTCAGATTCATAACAGCTTTTGCTCGGCGAAGATCTCCGCTGTTTGTGTTTGGTTTTTTTTGTTTTTACACCTATAGTACTGTAGTCTTAGTGCAAATAAGCCCCCAAAGGTCCTAAAAGGGTTACAGACAGCCAGCTGAAAATAAACAAGGGACTGAATCCTCTAGGCTGAGTAGTTCACCGGTAGAGCAAGTGTTTTGCTTTTACTTTTCACTTTCAATCCATTGCTCACTAAATTGAGATTTTTCAACACTTTATAACAATGTACTCGTCATTCTCGGCTCTCGATGAGCCTTCTGGAGCGAATGGACGAGGAGAAATGAAAACCCGTTTGTTTATTTTGGTTCATCTCTAGTCTCTCTCTCTCTTCAGACTCACCCGACCCAGACGGCTTTCCTCTCCAGCGTTGACCTTCACACTCACTGCTCCTATCAGCTGATGCTACCAGAAGCCATCGCCATCGTCTGCTCGCCCAAATTCAACGAGTCAGTCCCCCTCCCGTGTGGATTTCCTATTTTTTGTCGTTGAATTCCATTCAGCAGTCGTGTGCGATCAGCTTATGTTGCTCTGTCTGTCTGGATTAACTAAACGTTTTAGGACTTATTTGATGAATGATTGTTAAAAAGTGCGGTACATTTTAAAAAGTTAATACTAGTATTAAGTACAGATGTGTGTTGGGTTGTTCCGCAGGACGGGTTACTTCAGTCTGACTGACTATGGCATGGAGGAGATCTCCACCTGCACACAGAAAGGCTTTCATCCCCACCCCAAAGAGCCTCCTCTCTTCGGCGTACGTGTCTCCCACACACACACACACACACACACACACACACACACACACAAGCTACACGCTTTTAGCTAGAGCATTACAGAATTGATCAGAATTAAGTACAGCTGTCGGTGCTGGCAGGGTGTTTAGAGCCAAACAAAAAAGCAATCGGCATTTATACTTACATATTTATGTATACAGCGGAGCAAAAAAGTATTTAGTCAGCCGCTGATTGTGCAAGTTCTTTTACTTAGAAAGATGAGAGAGGTCTGTAATTTTCATCATAGCTACACTTCAACTAGGAGAAACAAAATGAGAAATAAAAATCCAGGAAATCACATTGTAGGATTTTTAAAGAATTTAATTGTAAATTATGGTGGAAAATAAGTATTTGGTCACCCACAAACAAGTAAGATTTCTGGCTCTCCGTGTAGTTCTGGGATTTTTGCTCACCGTTCTCATGATCATTTTGATCCCATGAGATGAGACCTTGCATGGAAGATTTTCTTTCTTAGGAAACTTTCGTGAATCCAGCCCCAGGTCTTCATTCAAAGGAGAAACAGGAGCCTTTGTTGGGGGAGGATTTATTAGATCATTTCACGCACTAAAACCAGAAGTGACGTCACCACACTTTTGGTTTGGTTCTGTATAAGCCTCCCTTGTAGCAAGAAGCAGAACCATGATTGAGTGGGGTTGGTAATATGAACATTTGGAAATATTAGTTGATGGACATTTAATATAACCTGCATTTGCATGTGATTTTTGGTTTTTGGGGTGTTTGGACTTCAATTGGGATTAAGAAGCATTAAGTATCATCTCTCATGCCCTTTTTTGTTTGTTTATTGCCGGACCATCCCGATAACCAAACTGTCTATCCATCCGTTACACTGGTGAACACTCACTGGAGGCAGAATTTGTGCAGATTAGTTTTGATTTGTTAGAGTGGGTTAGTGGTTTGGGCAATACGTCATGTTCCAGTGGGAGTTCGAATTTCGGTATTTCTACAAACTGCAGTTGGTAGGTGAAAATGATCAACCTGGCAACTCTGTCCTTCTGTGCCCTGAGATGAACTGAGCTTTCGGTCATGTCTTTTTCAGAACGGCAGTCACATCTTGATAACAGATGGCACCGTCTCCATGCTCGACCTGCGCTGACCGGCGGAACAGTGAAGCGCTTCGAACCTGCCCAGCAGCACTATAATACTTCCCTTAACATGCTATATGGAAGGCGATGAGAATCGACCGATCAGCATTTACAGGTGGTGGGATTCGGGGACGGCCTCGACTGTCCGCGCTGAGCGAAACAAAACACTCATTCACTGGGAACGGAGGCCTGGCGGCGGGGGGCTGGGAGCGCGGGGCGGCCCAGTGTGGCACGTCGCCGGCGGCCGAGCGTCTCATCTGTCGTCTGTTGGTTTTTGTGCTACGGGGTCGTGGAGGGTTAGGATGGCACCGGTGGTTCCCACTAACATCACGTGTAAATAACATTAAAGCAAGCTGCCATTTTTAAACCTTCTCACACCCTTAAGCTGTTTGATTTTTTTCTGTCGAATTCTGATCTGTATCAGATGGGCACGGGGTGAGGTTCGTTCCTGCTCATAAGACAGGTTCTCATTCCATAAGTGTGTCCCCAGTGGATCGCTGAGTAGTAGATTTGCCCTTTATGATCCAACCTGTCCCCATTTATGGGGCTTGGATCCCTCGTACATCCCGGCTGGGGACCAAACCCACTGAACCAACACGAGGGTTGGGTATCGAAATCCAGTTCCAGTTCCAGAACCATTTCAAATACACCTCTGGAAGTAGGCGTGTACTCACGTACATCATGGCTTAGCTAGAGACGTTCCGCTAGAGCTTATAAAGCACTTACGTTTGGCTTCATGTTGAGAGGAAACAAAAAGGCTCGATGCAGTTTCTGTATAAAGCTGATCTGTTGGAAAAGAGGCAAAACATCCAAGACTCAGCAGAGAGTCTAAGACGCTTAATGCAGTGTTTCCCAACCACTGTAGTGACAGGCAGAACAATTACATTCGCTTCCACTAGAGGGCAGTAAGATATCAGCTTTGTGTTCACCTAAACAGGTCCAGGTTTCACACTAAGTAAATTGAGACTAGATTTATTATATTTCAATAGATATACTTTTTGTGATATTTTTCTTTGATGGTGTGCCTTGTGAAATATGGGCCGTGGCCCAAAAAGGTTGGGAAACACTGGTCTAGGGACGAATTTCAGAGGAACTACCTATGGCAGAGTGAGAAAATTGAGGCTAGATGTATTATATTTCATACATATACTTTTTGTGAGATTTTTCTTCGGTGGTGTGCCTTGTGATTTTTCTAATGTGAGCTATGTGCCGCGGCTCAAAAGGGCTGGTTTAATGTACTAAAATACTGACCTAGGAAAACCAAACTTCCAAGACCAAAGCAAATGAGCAGAGTATCGTTACACCCCTACGAATAACACCAAAGCTTCTCCAGATCGTCTTTTATTAGTGAGTTAGACTGAATACAGATAGTATGACCCTGCTGTGCAGCAGCCAACCAGCTCCATCACTGTCATTAGAACCCCAAACCCAGCACCCAGCACATTCAACCAAGTTAGGGCAAATTAAAACGACTTTTAAAAATCCTACTTGGATCCAGTTTCACATTTCAGTCTACAAATGCGATTTGGTTGCTTTGGACAGTGTGTGATTGGTTACAGAACTGCATTCGAATCGATCAGACGACGCAGGAAGTGCTGAACTCCGTACCCTCAGTATCTCAATGCTGAAAGGGCGAAGAGGGAGGAGTTTGGACTCTGTCTTTGTCCTGGTCGGTTCGGCCTCTGCGGTGTCCGTCCTGACTGGGAACCATGACGCAGGAGAACGCTGGCAGTCGATTTGGGTTTAGAAAGCGAGATCAGCTCAGCCAGTCCAGATCCTCCTCGTCACTGTCGTCACCGAATAAGGGGGCTGGAGGGGGCCGTCCCTTTAAGCTCTGGCAACAAACCGGACAGCACAAAACGTCAGGCGTGTTCAGATGGAGCAGACAGTACTACGAATATAAGAGCAGTTGGCTGGCTTAGGCTTAATCCACACTACACGACTCAAACGAGAGAGACCCTAGAGCCCTAGAGGCTCGACTGATTAGGGAAACAATCTCAGCATTAATCTGGTTAGTTAATGAGTAGCTAACACTGTGATTTGGGTTACAGGATCTGACAATATGGTGTGCGTGTTTGATGAAGTGCTCCCTGCTCACCAGCTCTTCCTCCTCTTCCTCGCTGGTTGGTGGTGGAGGGTTAGTTGGGGCGGGGTTCTGGAAAAATGGCGCTTCCGTTTCTACCCTCTCAGACGGACTGAGAGAACAGGGAGATCACAGGAGTTAAGAGACAGACAGACAAAGGGGGCAAACGGAAAGAGAGACAAGCACACAGGCAGTAACGAGAGAGAGAGAGAGAGAGAGAGAGAGAGAGAGAGGTTAAGGACAGAGAGACAGAAGAGTAAGGAGGTGCAGCACGAGAGAGACCGATAGATATGGACGGAAAACAAGATAAATAGGAAGACACGGCCAGAGAGAGAGAGAGAGAGAGAGAGAGAAAGACAAAGCAGAAATAGTAAGAGAAAGAGACAAATGCAGCAGAGAGACAGAAAGAGAGAGACAAAATAACAGAAATAAGACAAGTAAAACAGTGGGGAAAAAGACGCAGTCAGAGGGAGAAAGACAGACAGACAGACAGACAGAGCAGACAGAGATAAAGACAGCAGACACAGAAAGGTAGAAGCAAGAGCGAAAAAAGCAGACAGCGAGAGTCAAAGACAGACAGAGAGCAGACATGGTAAGAGATACAAAGACAGAGCATAGACAGCAAGAGTAACAGATGTAGAGAGAGAGAGCAGACACAGTGAGAAAGACAAAGCAGACATGGTAAGAGAGAGCCAGACAAGAACAAAGAGAGAGAGACAGAAAGAGAGAGAGACAGAAATCGAGAGGGAAAAACAGAGAGAGAGATATATATAGTACATGATTACATTCAGTCACAGCAGGATAATCAGGTTAATAAGGGGATGTTTGTTAATCATTAGAGTTACAAAACAATTATTACTGATTTGTACTGATTTCCTTTAGGATGAGATCAAATTCCATTAAACAAGCCTTAATGATTCAAAGCAGGGCTCATTACTGTTGGGTTTTAATGCTGATGAATTGGCCAGTTGGTCAGCCTGATTTGACAGTTTACTGAAATAAAACAGCTTCCGACGGATGGCCTCGTGGACCAAATTTGAGCAGTGTTTTTTGTCCCCCATGGCTGTGGTATAAGAAGTGCAAATAACACCCTAGATAACACCCACTGTAAAAATTTGAATTGCCAAGTGCTGAGAGTGAGACAGCTGTTTTCTTGTGACAGGGCAAATACTGTGTTAAACCGAGCAAAACGACTCAAACGTGCGCCTCGAAAACCAGCAACAACCAGGTCTGATTGGACGTCTGAGATCCCTCGATATCCCACAAGTCTGACGCCACGCACCGCTTACCTGTTGGGCCGTGCTGCTGTCCCTGCGTCGTCCTCCTGTACGGGGTTAGGGGGAGGAGGGGGGTTGGTCGGGGGACCTATATGAAGCGTTTCCTGCGGCGCCTCTTCGCTCACAGCCTCCACTCTGAGCGCTGCACTCGTATCGACCTGCCCTTCAGGACCGACGTCCTCCTCCGTCTCGGTCTGCACCGCACCGCCCTGCCGCTCCACTTCCCGCGCCGACTCCACGCTCACGTTCTCCTTCACTTCCTCAGCTCGGACTTCCTGTTCGCCCTCTTTCTCCTGGCTCTCCTCTTCCTGTGTCCCTCCAGCTTTCTCCTCTGGATCTCCGGCTGGCTCCTCCGTCGCTGGGCAGGGTTCATCAGGCTCTTGCTCGTCCTCTTTACTTCCGTTCATGTGCAACTCCTGTGGGTGCTCCTCCAGCTGCTCAGGATGGGCCTCACTCTTCCTCTCCTCCTCCTCCTCCTCCTCTTCTTCTTCATTTTCTTCTTCCTCCTCCTCTTCCTCCTCCACTTTGTCGTCGCTCTCGCTCGCGGGCGGCTCCGGTTTAGAGAGCAGCTGCAGGGTGACGTTCTGCACAAATCACCAAAGGTTAGCTTCAGCTGGTCTGCGCGGAAAGAGCTAGAATCTGATTTCGAATGGCCATACTCTAGAAGACTTTGCAAAGGTTCTGAAAAGATCAGAGCAGTCACAGACTGATTTTGACTGGGGATCTTGCATGGTCACTAATTGCAAGACTGCAACTAGATTCCTTTGAGAGGATTTCCCATCATGCTGATGGAGAAAACAACATGTAATTAGTTTTCACATAGCCGCTGTTAGGGGTGGGTATTGGCAAGGAATTCGCAATGCGATTATAAACACGATACATTGCGATATATTCCGCATAGTTCACTGAAAATTTAAAACAGCTGGAATACACGTTATGGTGTACGATCGGAGTCATCTTAATCCATCACATCACACCGATAATTCAGCACATAAATCGAGTCCAAACACTGTACTGCATCTACAGGAGTGGAGATTGTAGTTTATAGCCCATCTGAAATGTTTTTTCTTCCTTCAAATAAAAAATCAAAAACAAAAACATATCGATATTTTGAGCTGAAAATCGATGTCAATAAATATCGCGATATACTGCAGGATCGATTTTTTAGCACAGCCCTAGATTGCAGATCATGGATTTAACTAAGCAAATAGTTAAATAGTTAAAGAGCCTCCCATCGGATAATTCCTGCATGGGTGATGATGTTTCAGCTGGCAACAAGTTCTTTAAGCCTAACTGATGCAGTGAGGAGCTTCTCATTTGTTAAACAACCATGTCCAAAGACACATCTGGTGGTCGTGGAAAAGATGTTCATCTGTTTCAGAAGGGTCAAATTGGGAAAGAGTGGTTCAGGGAGCATGAGCCATCATTATCACACATGGATTGTCCACCACAGAGTCCAGACCTGAACCCCATTGGAAATCTTTGGGATGTGCTGGAGGAGACTTTGTGCAGTGGAACAAATCTCCCATGAATACAAGATCTTGGGGGAAAATGAATGCAACTCTGGACAGAAATAAATGCTGTGACACTGCAGAAGCTTGTGGAAACGATGCCACAATGAAAGCATGCCATAATCAAAGCTAAAGGCGGCCTTTTTTTTGGCCAGGCAGTGAATGATATGAAACAAGTACATGTATAACAAAGTCCTGAGGTTTGATTTCTTTTCTTCTTAAATAGTCTCTATAGCTACCAATAATCAAATGATTGATTACACGTCATTAAAAAAAGAGAACCAACAAACAAGATCGAACCTTAATGGTATTCACCAGCACGCCGAGCACAACACTGCCGGTGTATGTCTCATGCAGATCGAACTCCCCCCTCAAAGAATGGAACACTCCGTTCATCACACGCTTCACCTGCACACACAGGGGACAGTTTAGAGGGATGTCACATCATCAGTTAGGGCAGCTAACACCAGTAATGTACTACAGTGCATAAAGTGTGTGTGTGTGTGTGTGTGTACTAGTGCTGTAGTAAAGATCGCTAGAGCCGAGTCCGGGTCCAGACCAAGAATCAAGTCCAAGACTACATTAAGATTTAGTTCATCATACAAAAATAAATAGGAAAAAAAATCACTTTACATTCATCATTCATTATATAACTTACATTCATAAATAATATCATATTTTGTAAAATATAACATCAAATAATATATATCGCCTAAAATCATTATTCACTATTATTATAAGCTTATTATAGTCTTAGTCAAACTAAGGCAATGTAACTTTTGGAAGCAAATGATGGTGATGATTCCGTTTCCCTTCTTCTCTCAAACTTAACCTCTTGAGACCTCCTTATCCTCCTCGGAGCTCTGATTTTTTTTTTTTTTTTTTATGTATAAAAACTGAGCACCATCTTTGAACAGGAGGCATTTTTGTTTTTGTGAAATGCCCAAGAGTGTCTACAAATGAGGACTGAGTTAAGCAGAATGAAGTATGAGGAGCAGCAAACGTCATGTCCTCATTATTACATGTGAAAACATAATAATAATAATAATAATAATAATAATAATAATAATAATAATTCCAGATAGTAAAGTGTTAACATCAGATGATTCAAAATAAAAAGTGTTCCTTGATTGGATACTGAATGAGAGGAGCAGTAACTTGTTTTCCCTGTTAGCCAATCAGAGTGCAGATTTTATTTACTTCAGTTTATAAGTGATGTTCCTTCAGACAGACGCCTTGGGCTCGGCTGGTCTCGACAACAATTTCCGAGTCCGAGACCGCTCGTTCTGATCTCGAGTCCTACAGCACTAGCACCTACCTCTCCGGCTGTATCAGTCGGCTGCGGCTGCGGCGGCTGCTGCTGCTGCTCTGCTAGTCTCCTCTCCAGCTCTGCAACACGTTCCTCACCTTGCTGCCTCAGCCGCTCCTC
Organism: Ancistrus triradiatus; assembly: GCA_025084515.1. NCBI lineage: Eukaryota > Metazoa > Chordata > Actinopteri > Siluriformes > Loricariidae > Ancistrus > Ancistrus triradiatus. The sequence continues at coordinate 417,652 of JAJAGP010000258.1, read as the reverse complement.
TCTCTGCTCCAGTCCTGAACACTGCAACACACACACTCATCCTTACATCCTCAAGCTTCTGGACCACCAACCACTGAAATGTCTCAGTTTTGCTCCTACTTAATTCAACATGCATCAGGTCCACTGGCAAAGCCTCCAAGTGGCACACAGATAGAGCACATGACCTCAGATCCCCAGACTGAATCTGATGCCAGGACACAGGTGGCACAGCTGTTAAGGTTCACGGTTGAAACACCAGGGGCCGGATTCATGAAAGCTTTCTTAAGGAAAAACTTGAAGGTTCTCAAGACAAACACTAAAATATTAAGAAGTTCTTCGATATTTTCTTAAGAAACTCTTCATTGTTTTCTTACGTAGACTCCGTTGCTTTTTTAGCTTATAATACACCGCGCAATACACGTTTTGAATTTGTATTGCCTGTTATTTCCATTATTAGTTTAATCCTCTCTGAGGACGGCAAAACGGAGGAAACTGAAACCAAGCGTCCAAAAAACTGGAAGAAATAGCCGGCTTTACCGTAAACCTTCCTTATGGAGACGTGCATCTTAAGGATGACCTTCACTGGAAAGGCTTTTAAGCGTTTAAACTGAAATGTAAGCCTTATTTCCAGTAACTAATGAGTTGAAAGTATTAAATGTCGATTGGCTTTAAGATTATTTTACTGGTTTTTTAAATGCCTCCATGGTTTGGCTCCCCAGTACCTCAGTGACATGACTGTTAGGGACGTTCCACCCAGGGCCCTCAGACCAGCCTTTTGTTATGACGGCCCCAACCTTTGGAGCTCTCTTCCTGATGACCTGAGGGCTCTGGATGATCTAAGCATATTTAAGAGGAGGGTTAAGACACACATGTTCTGGTTGGCTTTTTGCTAATGTTTTATCTGTTTAGATTTTAACTGCATTTTTAAATATTTCTATTTGATTTAATTCTTATTTTTTTTATTGTTCTTTTATGTACTCTTTTGTTTTTAACCATTTTATTGTATTTGTTTTTACTTCTGCTAGTGTAAAGCACTTTGTAAAACGTTGTTTGAGAAAGTGCTACATAAATAAAGTGATTTGAAGTAGCGTTTTCCCTAAGCATGAAGATTTTTTTTCTTAAGAAACCTTCGTGAATCCGGTCCCAGGTCTGCAAAGATGCCACTGTCTGGTCCTTGAGCCATTAAGCACAACTGCTTGGACTCGTATCATCTGTAAGTCGCCCTGCTAAGTGAACTCAACGTGAAGCTGATCTAGTAAACGTATGCTTAGCTTTTAGCAGGTTTTCGCTCACAAAAATAACCACTAAAACACACAGCTCGGTACTATTTCACACTAAAATCAGTTTCTACTTCAAAACAGCCTTGTTCTAAGAAAACCCGATGATTGGGCAAACAGTCCCATCACTACCTTGTCTCTCAGGGCCTGAAGCTCCTCCCTCTGGTCCTGTTGCTGTAGTAACCGCTGCTCGTCCTCCTCTCTGGACTGCTTGAGAGCAGAGAACTAGGGGACAAAAGAGACACTGGTGATCCACAGGCCTCCAATAGCCCTGTATTGTACTTGTGTAGGAACAAACGCTGATGTCTGCAGGGTTTAGCAGGTTATGTATAAATATGGATGCAAAAAAGAAAATCCTGCAATAAAAAGAAATCAGGGTTCTCACTGAGAACGGGATAAGCGTCCATCTAGTGTTCAAAAATGGAACTGCATTAGATGGCGGCAAAATCGAGAATGCATAATCCAGACAGACATATAATTCACCCCTAGTTATGACCGAGGTTAGAAATCATGTGTGTGTGTGTGTGTGTGTGTGAGAAGTACCTTGTCCTGTAACTGTGTAAGTTTCAGCTGTAGTGTGTCTCTCTGCTCTGTAAGCTCTGTGATTTCTCGCTTATGCTGTTCTCGAGCTGCAGCCAGAGCCTGCTCACACTTCGCCTGCCATTCACGCTCCAGATCGGCCTGCAGCTGCCCTAGCTGCGCAGACACACACACACACACACACTTGAAATCACAGACTCTGGCTCTAATCTTCGATCACATTTCGGGGACCCACAGGCCGTACCTGTTCAGCAGCCGCGTGGTCCGTGCTGGTCCGAGCTTTACGCAGTTGGCTCCGTAGGTTGTCCATCTCCACCTGACTGGCCTTCCTCACCTCCTCCAGCTCCTCATCACAGCGCTGCCTCTCCGCCTGCCACTTCTTCTTCCTGTCCGAGAGAGTCTTACACACATACAGACATCCTAAGCCAATCAGTGCAGAGAGCTTTATAGGTTCAGGAGAGCGTGCAGTGTTGGGGATGCTCACTCGTTCCAGGCTCTCTTTCTCGCTCTTCAGGTCCTGCAGCTCCTCGTCCAGGTTGTTCAGCTTGAGCTCCACTTCCTTCCTCTTCTGCTTCTCCGTTCTGTACTGAGCCTGCGCCTGCTCTGCTGAAGCCTTCAGCTCTGAAACACCAGCAACATCCCATAGGAAGGGTCAGCACAGGGCTTTTTCTACATAGAGAACTCAAAGAGAGAATTCTAAAGTGCCTCTGTAGAGGCCGATGATTTATTCTTTAGACCGAAAGGTGGGGACATGGGGCAAGCTTAGAAGTTCGGCTTAATCAGCCAATGTGGCTGCTGGTGTAGCACTTAACCAGGTCTCAGGCACAGGTCCAAAGAGTGGTGGACTAGCAGACTAGACTGTTCTTTCAGTGTCCGAAATTTGTGCATCTCTGCTATTTTAGCTCTTTATTCCTCAACCCAAATGGAGCTCACCCTGCAGCTGGTTCTCCATGGCCGTGAGCCGGGTTCCATGCTGCCGACCCTCCTGGACGGCCGCATTCAAGCTGGTCTGCAGGCCGGACGTTTTCTGAAGCTGCGCAGTCAGCTCCAGCTGCAGCTCCGACACCCTCGCCGTGGAGCTCGCCAGCTCCTCCGTCAACCGGGCCTGAAACACACGCAGACCGGTTCTAACCGCAATGGCTGCAAATCAGAACCAATCAAAGCCCACACTGATACACGGGACCAAACAAAAGAGTATGCGGCGGACAGGCGGCGATGGACTAGCGACCAGAAGCTGCGGGAGTGGAAACAAAGATGGGCAAAGCTGTGATGACGTGAAATGACGAACGAGAATAAGAGAAGGAAAGACAGGCAGGGCAGAGGAAGCTCACCTGGTTCCTGCCCATATCCTGCGGCAGAGCATGCTGGGAAAAGAAAGCAGTCACCACCATCAATGGTGCCTTAGCCAACGCGTATAATTGAGTGCAAGGAAAAGCCCAGCTGGAGCTGAGTAACATTTCACAGTCACTAGGTTTATTTATTAAAATCAATTCCTGAACAGAGACCAAACAGTCACAGGCAAGCAGGGAAAGTTCGAGACAGTTCACACACTCAAAAGCAACAGCGCCACCTCAGGCCGCAGTGTCCTGTGTTGTCGGTGACTGACGCACCTTTTCCTGTTCTGCCTGCAGCATTCGAGCCTGGCTCTGCTCGCTGGTGTTCTTCATAGAGTCGTTCCTCTGTTCCATCAGAAGATTACTCTGCTCCATGTATCTGCGAAACAACAACAAACCAAGGTTTCACCTAGGGGTGCACCGATATGACTTGTTCAGTTCCGATACCGATACGTAAACTTTGCATATCGATCCGAAACCATTGTGGAATTAATAAACTATATACCTGCCCATGTGGGAGAGCCTTAAGGTATCAGTTTTGACTTAAACATTACTTCACTAACTTAAAACTATATATACACCAAATGAAAACGGATTTAAATGTACTAAACTGCTATGTATTTGTCACTAAAATAATAAAAACTGTGCAGGACCTTGGCACAGCATTCACAATAAAAAAGGAGTCAAATATCTGGGCCTATATCCGATCCTACAGGTAATTAGACGAAGAGATAAACACATTCATTTCCACTCCATTTCATAAAATCGACCAGTATCTGATTGGCTATAACATTAGACACAGCAGCCTCCTCCTCTCTATGCAAAACCACTAACGAATGACTATAATGATGACCAACTACAACTTAATCATCCAAAATCCCATTCTGTGCCAAGCATGAATTTATGAATTAGTGTAACATAACTCTGAATGACATTTTGCCTCTACCGGCACCTTTCAGGTCTATCCCAAAAGAAATAAAGTCTCTTAGATTCTCAAATTGTGCTTCGATGATTTTTTGTAATCGAATGACTTAAGTTTCTGATTGCAAGATTTATCACCCAAACCACTCGGAGCATCTCAGACCTCTGGTTCTGGTTGATGAGTTCTCCGATCTTGCGGTTCTGCTCTTCGATGCGCGAGCTCTTCTCAAACACTTCTTTCTTCAGGCACTCGTTTTCCTAAAGGACGACAAACAATCCAGTCTGGTCCGACTCTTGGCGGTTCTACCACAGGAACAGAGCGTGTCAGGTGTGACTTACCTGAATGATGCGCTGAATGTTGTGCATGATCATCGCCGTTTCCATGGAGACGTTAGACAAGCCCATCGGGAGTCCGCCCTGCTTGTGCAGCTCCTCCACCTGAAGGCGCGACATGAGGGCCGTTTGTACAGGTTGTACAGTCCTGGGCAAAAGTCTTAGGCCACCTTATTGTTTCAGCGACGATATAATGACCATATGTAACATACTGTCGATTTCAGAATCCTCTTTTCCACTGATCTTTCATCCAATATTTGTGAGCTTTAGCATATCTTAGCTTTTTCACCTGCTGCTACCCTTCCAAAAAGACCATTCCTGATCAAACTTCGGCATCCTGACGTGGAGAGGACATGCGAACTCCATGACGGAAGAGTCTGAAGACTTAAAGATAAAAAAAGCAAACCTTGGCAGTCAGATGTTCCAGCTTATCGCCCACTTTGTTGACTGCCATGCGAATCTCCGTGTTGTGCTGCCGGGCCTCCGTCATCAAAAAGGACGTGACATCACCACTTCCTAGGGGAGAGGAAAAACCTTCAGTCTTCAAGAAAGAGAACCTTGAAGCAACCCCTATCCTGCCCTCTAATGGACTGAATGTCCAAGTCAGATTTATTTCTATAGCACTTTTTACCGTAGAGCATCGTCTCAAAACAACATTAAACATATCTAAGTCCTCACCCTCAAAATGAGCTAGCCTAAACGTGGTAAGGAAGGAACCTTGGGAGGGCCAAGCCTTAAAATTTTAAGGCTTTTAAATTTTCAAGTGCCATACAAAGAAACCGAATTAAAAGACGCGTGCACAGTTACCTTGGTAAGGCACAGTCTGGGCGGCGTACATCTGTCCAGCTGCCTGCAAGGGAGACGAACCTACAGCGGACTGAGTGTAAGGGTATGGCTAGGAAACAAAACACACACCATAGTTCCCAGTCACTGACACCCAAAAGCATCATCAGAGGTGAGAACCAATCAGAAGCCCCCATTCTCATACAGTGAATTACAACGTCTGGGTCACCTGGAAGGCGTGGACTGCCGGAGGCATCACAGGCTGGGGTTTGGCTGTTGCCATAGAAACAGGCATCAACGCCGATGCTGAAGCGAGAAGACAAGGTGTTACTATAGAGCACATGACTACAGCAGCACCAGCTCAGTGCAGACAGTGGGGGCGTGTATTTACCCTGCACTGAGGTGAGGGGGACGGGTTGAGGGGAGGGAGCAGCCGGACGCTCTTTCCGTCGGGACGCGCTCGGGTCCTACCACACAACACAGCCCAAATTTATTTCATAGCACTTCTTACAACCGAGCAATTCCTCCGAACAACTTTACTGCCCGTGGTGCAAGGCATGAACCAGCCCTAGACAGGGAGCCAGTCTATCGCATGAAACTTCACTTTTAATACCAAGTTTTCATACTTCTACTTCGGAGTCGCTGGACTCGGCTTGCGAGGAGGATGAGGCTGGGCCGGTGATGAAGGGTAGCATGGGCTGGCCCATCTTGGCCATGCGAGAGATGAGCTTCGCTTTGGTCGCATCCGGATTCTGAGTCGGTCATGACATTGCTTGCTTTAGACATTTTCAAAAAGTAATTCCAATAACTAGAAAAATGAGTAGGAGTGCAGGTTACTCACTGTCAGCTGCTCGCTTAAGGAGTTCGATTTAGCCCGTAGTGGTGGATCCCTGGGAAAACAGATTATACCAGTTAGTTCCGACCCCACAATCTGATCAATCGCGCCATCCGATAACATCACTCTGTTACTCCGTGGCATACACACGTAACCTAGCAACAACACCTGCCCTAAAAAGCAGCAAAGTCATAATGACAAGTAAAACACTGCTGAAATGAAAACTACAGTGAGTTTATAAAAACTGTTGGTTGTGAAAACGATTTAAATTTAAAAGATGAAGCTACTAATGACCGACCTGAGCCAAAGGTTTATCACCTTTAGGATTTGGAAGCTGGAAAGCCAAACGAAGTCAGAACTTTAAATCAAACGTCCGGCTCTTAATGGATTCACAGCTCGACTGAAGATCAGTTTTAGTCCCACCAACAAAAATGCTGAATCAGCTTCATCCCTCACAGAGACGCCGTTTGCTGGAGTTAAACTCGGCTCTTTCATTAAACCCCATCTGCGGCTGATCGGAGCTTCGTTCCTCTGGCAGGTTTGTTATCTGTAAGTCCAGCTCTAACCCAGAGAAGCTGCTGATGCTCTGTGACTCTGATCAGATTCACATTAAGAGCTTCATCATACTAATTTATAATCACTAATCAAACAGATCCTAGACTTTGGTTCTAACACCGGGATCTCACTCCGATCTGCTTCAGTCGGTATCAGTGGATCTTAGTAACAGCCTGCCTTATAAACCCCACCCATTTTATTTGCTGGATGTAAATAAACTTTCTTTTTAATAAATGAACCAATCGATATATGTGTGTTTATTGTCTGTCTATTAAAGTTATTGGTCATTCTGTTCCTCGACTTTAATGACTGAAGGGCTTAGCCCTTAGGTAATGACAGAATGGAACTAGGTTACCTCGCGGAAGCCTGATAAACAAAATATAGGTATTAGTTTGGAGTTTGCCTGACTTTGTTGCTACAACAGGCCAACCCAGTTCTCAACCTAAATTGGAAACAATTTCTTAATGGGTTTTGTTTTAGAGCAGAAAGTTGATGGACTTACTTGTTGGAGCTGGAACTCTTAGTCCCTTGTTAAAGTGGCTTAGGTCCCATATTCAACATGTCTACTATGAGAACTTACTGTTCACTTATCGTGTAATATATCCCTGAGCTTAACATGTCCTGCTCTGGCCTGCAAATCTTGCAATGCGTCTAATTACAAGGCGAATGACAGACTACAAACCAATTATCCCACTACTGCGAGTTAGCTAGAGAAGCTTCCAAACCCCTGGTACCCTGGTCTGCTGGTTGCTGAATTCGTGAGTTCAAGCCCCAGGCTCTCAACACTGGGGGCAGGCGAGGAGGCAGCAGAGTCCCTGGAGCCTGCAGGTATTCTATCAGCGCCGGTTTCCTTAGCAAACTTTACCTGTGCAATCACACACAGACAAAGACACACACAGCATTAGGTTCTGTGAAACTTGTCTTTGGCTGAAATGATCAAGGACCGGATATCACCACAGTCTTTTTATGCTACTGAAGATGATGAAAGCAACTCAGCTGACAGCACGACAGGAACGCTACCATCCACACAGCATCCAAAACCTAAACTGTTTACATATTAATGCCACTCTCTCCAGGAAATACACAACACTTTGGTTCTTAGTTACAAGAACGCATGAATGATGACTCACACTGTAGAAACAAAATATTAACGTACACAACTGAATATGAGCATAATTTAAAAGGCTGCTTGGTGTACATGAGGAAATTATCAAAGCCTAATCCAAGCATAGCTCCTCACCCTGCGGATTTCAGCTTCAAACACTAAAGTGCTGTCTGCTGGGACTCTCCCCGGGACGCCCTGAGATCCGTACGCCAGAAAGGCAGGAATCACCATCAGACGCCGTCCTCCTTTACGCATGTTCAACATCCCTTCCTCCCAGCCCTAAGAAAGAGACAGGGTGAGATTTCAATAGCCATCTACTGAAGTTACCTCCAGGTTTTCTTACCTTGATGACTTTTCCAGCACCGAGCTTCAGTCTGAGCAGCTTGTCTTTATTCAGATTAGAGTCAAACATCTGGAGACACAACACAACAGGCTGTCTGTCATTAAACCACCACTACATGACAAGGAGGACCAGCAGGGTCTGGGTTAAACACAGCTTCCCCACCTGGCCGAAGGTGTTGTTCTGCAGCAGCCAGCCGGTGTAAGCCACCTCCAATGAGTCTCCATTCTCTACAGCCTGACCCTCCCCTGGGATCAGGTCCTGGATTACCAGAGCCTCCAGAGGAGAGGTGCAGTTCACTTTAGCCAAGCAGACCTGGCACAGAGAGAAACTCTGAATCTCACACTGAAACAAGTCAATCAATCAAGAGGTATCTGGGTTGTCAAGTCAAGTCAGACTTATTTCTATAGCACTTTTTACAATGGAGCATTGTCTCAAAGCAACTTCACGATTTTAGATCATGTTCTAATATCTAGGGCCAATCCCAAACTGAGCAAGGCTAGGGCGACAGTGGAAAGGAAAATCCCTAAACATTATGAGGAAGAAACCTTGGGAGGACCAAGACTCAAAAAGGGACCCGACCTCCTTGGGTGAATATTATTCACAACAGCCGCCCAGTTGAAATTTCAGTTATGTAGATGGGTCTGTACTAAGCCTTACATTTATATCACTTTAGCAGACGCCCTTATCCAGAGCAACTTGCAATTAATACAGTCTTACAATCCAAGCAATTGTGCTTTAAGGGACTTGCTCAAGGACCCAACAGTGTCAGTTTATCAGAGATGAGATTTGAATCCTGGAGCTTAGTCCAGTATCTTAACCGCTAGGCTATCACAGTCCACATAGCTTAGTTTAGTTTGTAAAGATATCAATGATATCAATCAAATCTTTTTTTCATTGTTTTCTGCTCTAGAGGAGATCTGCATGGAGGAATGGGCCAAAATACCAGCTACAGTGTGTGCAAACCTGGTGAAGACTTACAGGAAACATTTAACCTCTGTCATTGCCAGCAAAGGTCATGTTACAAAGTATTGAGTTGAACTTTTGTTATTGACCAAATACTTATTTTCCACCATAATTTACAATTAAATTCTTTAAAAAAAACAAAAATTCGTAAATGCGTAAACAACAATCTTGCAGATGGTAACAGCATCTTTTCCGGCTAAGAGCAGTAAGTTTTAATGCAGGAAGCCAAGTTTCTCTGCATTTTCTCCACTAGTTCTGAATATCGGCCCATGCTGAGTATCTCAAAATGGCATTACTCAGCCTGATTAATCGGCCTATCACTAGATTCAGAAGTGAATTAAACGTATAAGACATTTTTTTCCTGTTAGAATTCTAAAGACCTCTGATGTTAACGCAAACGGACGTTTATCGAGTACACGGCACACACCTGTTCTAACAGAAGCTCTACAGTCAGTGCTCCATAGAACAGCTGAACCTGAGTGTAACAGAGGTCTCTGATCTAATGAACTGGTATAGCTACAGAGTCACCCCCCCTCCCCCCAGACAGTTCCTGTACCTCTTTGCAGAAATCTGTGGCTGCTTTCTCAGACTCGAACATGAGTGACCAGTTTTGCCTCTGGTCATCATAAAAGGTGCAGTAGTTGCTGGGCTGGACCTGGGATGGAGAACAGAGTGTGAAGCACGAGGACGCTTTTAACCGATTATGAGTTTCAGGTTAAATTCTAAAGCGCTAACCGTGAAACTGAAGGCAGTGTGAATCGTGGCTGCTGTCACCTGCTTCTGCTGGCTTACATAAAGCAGCAGCTTATACTAGAGGGAAAAGAAATAAGCTGAAGAACAGATGACCGGTATGACATGTTTAGGATTTATGATATTATATGGAAGCGATAATCCATAATGTGTTCCAAAGGTTTGTTTCGTAGACTAGATTAAAGAGTGGCGTGCATTCTTACCTCCTTGGTGGCATGGTTTCCTAAAACTGCAGCACCCAGCTTTCCTTGCTTCATATACTGTCCATTAATGCTGCACACAAAAACACTTAGGCTCTATTCCGTTCTCAAAGGCTCAGAGTACTGAATGAATAAAGACGTGGACAAAGACTAAATCAGAGGGTACGAAATGGATTCTTACTGACGCTTAACTGCAGAGCCACAACTGCCCCAATTCACTTGCTCTGACAATGCCATGTTTCTGATTTACTATTATTACTATACGATTTATAATCCTAACAATACAGCAGTGCTAAAACTTCAGGACATCACTTAAACAGGACCTGCCTGACAAAGTGAAGTCACCACAAGATCCTTAAAAGCTGCACAACATTCCGAGATTCAAAGAAATTCAGAAACAATTGAGAAAGAATGTAACTGAGATCTATCAGTCTGGAAAGGATTATAAAGCCATTTCTAAAGCTTTGGGACTCCAGCGAACCACAGTGAGAGCCATTATCCACAAATGGTGAAGACATAGAACAGTGGTGAACCTTCCCAGGAGTGGCCGGCCGACCAAAATTACCCCAAGAGCACAGCGACGACTCATTCAAGAGATCACAAAACACCCCACAACAACATCCAAAGAACTGCAGGCCTCACTTGGCTCAGTTAAGGTCAGTGTTCATGCCTCCACCATAAGAAAGAGGTTGGGCAAAAATGTCCTGCATGGCAGAGTTCCAAGACGAAAACCACTGCTGAGCAAAAAGAACATTAAAACTCGTCTCAATTCTTTCTAGAACACATGTTGATGATCCCCAAGACTTTTGGGAACATTCTGTGGACTGACGAGACAAAAGCTGAACTCTTTAGAAGGGGTGTGTCCCATTACATCTGGTGTAAAAGTAACACAGCGTTTCAGAAAAGTAACATTATAGCAGCAGTAACATATGGTGGTGGTAGTGTGATGGTCTGGGGCTGTTCTGCTGCTTCAGGACCTGGAAGACTTGCTGTGATAAATGGAACTATGAATTCTGCTGTCTACCAACAAATTCTGAAGGAGAATGTCCGGCCATCTGTTGGTGACCTCAAGCTGAAACGAACTTGGGTTCTGCAGCAGGACAATGATCCAAAACACAGCAGCAAGTCCACCTCTGAATGGCTGAGGAAAAACAAAATGAAGACTTTGGAGTGGCCTAGTCAAAGTCCTGAGCTGAATCCTATTGAGATGTTGTGGCATGACCAAAAAAAGGCCGTTCATGCTGGAAAACCCTCCAGTGTGGCTGAATTACAACAATTCTGCAAAATTCCTCCACAACGCTGTAAAAGACTCACTGCAAGTTATCACAAACGCTTGGTTGCAGTTGTTGCTGCTAAGGGCGGCCCAACCAGTTATTGGGTTTAGGGGGCAATCACTTTTTCACACAGGGCCATGTAGGTTTGGATTTTTTTCTCCCTTAATAATAAACATCCTCATTTAAAAACTGTATTTTGTGTTCACTTGTGTTGTCTTTGACTAATATTTAAATTGGTTTGATGTTCCGAAACACTTAAGTGTGACAAACGTGCAAAAAAAAATAGGACATCAGGAAGGGGGCAAACACTTTCACACCACTGTATTTTATGTTTAACAGGCTTATTTTTTATGCACAGTTCTGCCCCTACGAATGATTGCCAAAAGAGGGGTAGAGCTGTGCCCCTCTAAATTCCGTGCATGCCCCAGTACGACACGTCCTCTGCACTTACTATCGATAAGCTTGAACCGCCGTAGCAAAGAGCACAGCAGGTGAGCCGGGAGGAGGTGCAGGTTTCTGACCAGGCGGACCTGAGAAACGAAAGCACAGAGGCCATTTAGCATCTTTCTTCAGATAAAAATATGTAAATAGCTCTCAAGTAATGATTTGAGTAAACTAGCTCAAATTATATGGCGGAAATTGGGACAATGGGATTCGATTATAATTCGTACAAAATGTAAGTGAAAATTCACTAAATACGTGCACTGTCAAATAATTATGATATTTACTTGCAGTAAATTTCAATTTGTTTTTGTGCTAGTCATGATTAATCACATTTATGCTTGCTTATAATTGACACCAAAGAAATAGCTTCCCTTTAAAATCACTATGGACCAAATGACTTGACAAATAAACGTCATCAGAATGCATGTGATAATTTTTAATAAAAACAATCAACAGAACCACGTCTTTTTAACGAACAGCACACATTTTATAAAAGTTCTTGTATTGGAAGCAGCATCATGCTGTCAAATCACACCGGACTCATTACTGTGACAGAATCTGCGGTCTCACAGTAATGAGTAAAGCTGTATGAAGCATTGTCCAAATCATTTACAATTCTTTAGGTGGCTAAACGTGACCTATATAGTATGTAGAAAGTAGGGGAAAGTGATTAAGGGACCATTTTGGACAGCCTATAATTACGCCTCATATGGTCTAGTAATGGAAACAGATTAAAAACCCTTAAAGAAATTTTCATTTTGACAGCCCTACTAAATATTATGGCTTAATTACATTTCTGAAGAATAAACAATGTCCAACTATCTGTTTACATAAAACTACAATCAAAATGAACACCACATGGTACGTGACTGGGGAAAACTGAGAAATAAAATAAGCTTTTAGATATCAGTATAAATAGATGTGAAAAAGGCTTGGTTCATGAGAAGCTATGGAAATCCATCAGAGAGCCTACCTGAGTTGGCAGTGCTCTTGCGAGGCTGTTTGGGAGCAGTGTACTGGAATGACTCGTTTCCGTGACTGGATGCCTGGTCCAGACCAAACAGAGAGGCTAATTTTGCTCTGACATGAGGATGGATAGAGAAAGACAGAGAGAGAGAGGGAAATAAAGTCATATTAATTGAATACATGCATGAGAATGGGTACTGTACTGTACAGCCTTCGTTAGCTCCGATGCTTTAGCCTTTGCTGCTTGTGTTTAACACCACAGTATTTGCCAGCTTTAACACTACGGACTTAATGAGACACACTTGCTTTGTTATCCGTTTTAAACTCTATACCAGAATTACCAATTACATCATGAAAGACACTTCAGGTGGTTGTGAGAGATGGGTTCAAACAACTGTTGAATACTTTAGACCCAAGATATGGACTGCCAAAATATGGATAAATATGAATTAGTGTTATCAATACATTTACAGCATTTAGCAGACGCCCTTATCCAGAGCAACTTCCAATTGATAGAGTCTTACAATCCAAGCAATTGTGGGTTAAGGGCTTTGCTCAAGGACCCAACTGTGGCAGCTTGGCAGAGGTGGGATTTAAACCCTGGACCTTCTGGTCCATAGTCCAGTACCTTACCCACTAGGCTACCACAGTCCCCCAGTCAATAAACTCCCAGAAAATATTGAGATATCAATATATCAAAATCACTACATTAAATCCCCACCTCTGGAAACCAAAAATGGTCAGCATACTCGGAGATCCACATTCCTTTCCAGTCAGTTTCTGTATTACGCTAAAGGTACAGCCCATCCTGTTTGTGTCATGAGGCCAAGCACCAACTGAAATATTCAAAGCTAAGCATGGCTTTGCCAATTCAAACAGCATCAGCTCTGGTAACACAGCATGATCCAGAACAACTGACCCATGGATCTCCCTCCAACTGTAGTCAGTATCGGTGACTGCCGCCACGCCAGCCTGTGCAGCTTCCATAACTCACTCCTGCTTCAAAAGAAGCCAGATCTCATTCATTGCCACCAGTCTTCATCCATGTCCTTTGCATCTAAACCTGGTCAAAGCTCCGTCACAGGTCTGGTCTCAGCCTACCAGAAACCTGATCCGACTGAATCCTGGCATTCTCTTCCAGCACCAGTCTGGAATCACTAACCAGGAGCATGTGAGCGGCATTAAGGCACTTCTTGAACACTCTCCAAATCCTCGCCTTCATCCTCACCCGCCCCAGCCCACATAGCCCCACCCACCCCAAAGCCAGATGGATCCAAATCAAATTTAAATCACTTTTTGCCTTCAGGAAATGAGTGACGACGTCCCTGGCTAGTCTTTATTAGGTTTCTTGAATTGGTTCATTATTTTTACAACCACGGTTGATAAATAACAGCCAAATGAAACTACAAGAACAATTAATGACTCTGCAACTGAAAAACAAACCTTAGTGCAACTTCATAAGAACTCACAAGTACTCACTGTGGCCAAAACCACTGGCAGTAAAACAAAGCTGGTTCCTCCTTAGCTGCTTCAAGAGTCTAGAACCGACTGAGAAGGCTTCCTACAAGATTTCGCACCAAAACTGAGGAGTTTTACTTCCAATCACCAGCATGGGCACTACATGGTTCATAAGGTCTGGCTCACAGTCAGTTCCAATTCATCCCAAAGTTGCTGGATGAAATTGGGGTCAAGGCTCTGTGTAGGTCAGCCATGTTTAGGCCAGTACTTAACGCCGGTCTAAGCAGTGTGACCATATTTGGCGTTTCCAAATATGGCGTGAATAGATGCGCAAGTTTTCTGCCTGCAGAAGCTTCACATCTGCCGGAGTCAAGAAGTTCAGCCAAAAAGAAATGACTCAATAAACCCAGATCTTATTTAAAGCCGGGAGCTGCTTCATTTAAAGTAACATTAAGAAATGAAACAATAAGAAAGTGGCTGTTCTGTAGCACTGCTTGATCTATAGTTTCAAGAAGAAGATAATTTTTTTCTTAAATTATCTCCTATCGATCTGATCTGCACTTTTACTTTTGTGCCTCATGATTTTTAAATATACGAAAGTGTTAAAATAAGAAGAAAAACTAGCTAAGAAGAAAGATTTTTTTGGAAGCTGCTCTGTTCTTATTTCACCTGCATTATTTGCATTGTAACTGGTGACAGCATTTGTCATGTCTTGCCATCTGTTGCTTCTCTTGTCGTAAGGCACTGTTTTTGCAGAATGATTCTGCCAAGGTTTGCCAAGTGTGTTTTTGTGCTGGTACCTTGCCTGGTTTAAGCCGGTCAGCCTGTTAAGCTGTCGTTATCAACAACTGATCTCCGACAAATGAAGGCTGAAGGACTTCAAGGGATGAAGGCTGTAATTTAAGACACAGCCTGTGCCAGGGGCATTTAGAAGGTCTGAGATCACATGACCGGTCATGTGAAAGCACACATAAACTTAGAGGTGTTAGAATGACACAAATGGAGGTGAAAGAAAGGGAAAGCATCTAATTTTAACACAAAAATATGAAAAGATATAAGGCTACAAACAAATGAGTAGCTTAATGATGCAGCAAAGTAGGTGTGCATAACGTACACTGACTTTACTAAAGTTAAAACTGCTTCTTTATGTTAAAACACCAGATTAGAAATATGTTTAGCATACGTTTAAGAAGTTTATGACTCAAGTTCCAGTTTCACAGGAAAAGAAACAGTTGTAGCTGTGTCTGTGTGACTCCAACTTAGCCCACATAACTATTTAGCCTTAGCATTGCTCCAAAATACTGCACAATAACCCAATAAACACATAAAACCTTCCTTTAAACATTGACCGACCAAAATACAACTATTTAGCGAATCCCCCGGTTAGCATGACCTTAAAATAACCGTCTTCACAGCTTAATTTAAAAAAAGAACCCAAACCTTAAGTCTCAACCTGCATACTACCGTACTACTAAGCTGTGTCGTATTGATCTTGCGCACTATTTTAGCGCACTATATAGTACGGTAGTATGCAGGCTGGGATGCAGCCGTACTCACCCGCCTGTAGGAGATAAGAAATCCCCGTCTTCATCATCTGCAGCAAACATTCCTCCTTCTCAATGCCTCCGTGTGGTTAGAATTTAAAGCGAAAATGCTTAACACTTATTACAATTATTAAATATGATCCTACAAGATGTTGTAGGAGAAATAATGACGAGTCTTTTCCTAGCTAAACTTGCCTTTCGCTTCCCGTTTCACTGATCAGCTGACCTCCCCACCTGACACCAAGCCTTGAGTGAAGCTTTCACTTCACTTTCGTTGTTTTATTTTCATAAACGTTGTTAATCTTTTAGTCTTAGTTCGGGTCGGATTGTCATAGCATGTGCCCTGGTTGTTTGGTTAAAAAGTTGAACTATCAGGCTTAATGGCCGTTGTGGTTGTACGTCTCCAGAAATTACTGAGTCGACTCACAGTTTGATTCTGATTCCCGTTTTAAGTGAAAGAAATCCACTTGGAAGTCGACACGTAAAATCCACGGAATCGACTCCGTGATTTCTGGGTCACATAGCATGAGAATTGGAATAAAAAAACAACAACAACTACACAATCGTGTTCTCTAAAGAGTACTCAAAATGTCCACTTCTACTGATTGGTAATTTTCCGTGTGCAGGCTTTAAAGTCTCTTTTGTCTCCCTGTTACGATAAATGACTTCTTTAGACTTCAACTGAATCAGTTTCATTGTCTGCGACTAGTTCCAAAGCTTTGTAGCCGAATCTAAATTCTGAATGCACAGACCTAGTGAATACATTGAACCGAATCAATTCATTGCCTGGAATCGATTTTAAAGAGTGGGAATCGACTCCCTTTTCAGAATATCTGCATTTTTCGGATTATAACTTGGTATAAAGAATCGACTCGTCATTGACTCCGTTTCATTGAGTGAGTGAAGTTGCTAAGCAACTTTGCATTTAGTAAACGTTGTTAGCTAGGTATCTTGTTTTCTTAGTAAGTGTTGTGCTGCTCAGTTACTAACTAATGTGGCAAGTGTGTGATAATTAGTTTCTTATTAAGGTAAGCGACAGAAAGCATACATTTTACTTTCTTTTCAGGATAAAATGAATCTGCGTCGCTATTAGTACACTGCTGTACTACATAGTATGTAAAGTAATAAAGACACTTTTGCTGGTATTCATACTAACATACTACGTAGTACAGTATGCAGCCAGAGACGTGCTACAGCTATACTCCTATAGATACATATAAATCTATAGCTGTATATCTGGAAAGCAAACTTGTTTCTTATTTATATTTATATCTAGAATTAATATATATTTAAACGCAAACAGGTTTGAGCACCATTATAGGTGATACACTAGGCACTAGGGTTATTTGTAAGATCCCAGACATTAATTGAAAAATTTGCAGAAAAATGTCATTTGAATAAGATTACAAATTATTTTAGTATAACTACTGTTGCAATAGTTTCTATTTTAACTAAGTACTCAGCAATTAGACAAGCAAACTGATTTTATTTATATATATATATAGTGTGTGTATGTATAGTATATGTACAGTCCTAGTGTGTTCTCTCTTGCAATATTTCAATAAGTCATGGTTGTTGGTTTGTCAGTGGGTCATGGGAAACCTCGGTGGTGACGAGCGACTGGACAAGGCTCTGTGTCCACGGTCATGCTGCTGGGAAGCCAAGAGCCGTATGGATAAAGGAATTTACCGCTGCAAAGTCAGAACATCTGGCAAACTCAGCACTACTGCTGACGGTTGGTAATAATACACAACCCAATAAAACAAAATCATTCTAGGTAATGAACTTATGCTGGGCATATACTGGAGCACTTAAACCTTTATACTTAATAATGGAGAGTGATTAAATAGTCTTGTGTATATATGTCTTAATTCAGAGACGTAATTCCAGTATTTCAGCGTGAACATTTACATTTACATTTATGTCATTTACCAGACGCCCTTATCCAGAGCAACTTACAATAGGTACAGTCTTATAATCCAAGCAATTGTGGGTTAAGGGTCTTGCTCAAGGACCCAACAGTGGCATCTTGGCAGATGTGGGATTTGAACCCTGGACCTTCTGGTCCAGAGTCCAGTACCTTAATCGCTAGGCTACCACAGTCCACAACCAGTCCAAAACCTGGCCCAGTGGTGTTTTTGAAGGTTCCTGGAGACTCATTTATACAGACTTGTGCTTTCAGTAAGCCACTATTGCACTCCACAAACAATAACATATCTCTGTTTGTTACCCTTTTTTTTCAAATGCTGTAGCGCATTAGTACATACTGTTATTTTAGCCTATTATAAGCCGTCATATCTGAGTATACTGGAACAAAAATACTATGGGTGATAGAGAAATGTTTGTATTTGATGTGTAAAATACATGAACAGGTATCCAATGTTTGTTTAACCAGTGGAATTGCATCCAAGGCATCAGACTTTGTAGTGAGTCATTATTATCATTATTGCGTACCAGTGCGTTACTCAGGCATAATTATTGATCTAATAAGACCTGCTTATGAAAGCAAAGCTGGGAGGGTAGAAATGTCGTTGACTTTGTACATACTGTTGAGAGGCGGTCAGTGAGATTTGTTGCCATACAAATTTGCACAGGACTGAGAAATTCTCTAATCGAGTGTTGCTTCTAGATCTGTCTGTGTGATGCTTGTTGCTGTCACCAGTCATGGCTTTGTGTTGTACTTCTCCATAAAATGTTAAAAGTCTGTAGTGTAAACAGGGACTGAACGTATATATTCTCCATTGCCTGAAATAAACTTCAATTAAAAGCTGTTTCTTTAATGTGGAAGTCTTCGAAACGCCCCTCAATTTCACAACGGTTTCGGACGTTTTGTACGTCATTAAATTAGATAAGATTACATTTACTTTAAAAGGCAATACTGCAGGATTTTATTCTAAATGGAATTCTAATCTTTCATATTCTCACTCTTTTCAAGTAATGCCGGCTGTCTGGTTTTGTTTTGTGTACAAAAAATGTGTGTATGTACATATATTTGAGCATTCTTCATTTATTTACTTTTGTTCTTAATTTCCTTTTTTACTGTATTTTTTTGTGTATTTATTGTTTGTTTATGTACTTATTACCTAGTTTTATCTATTTTCTTCTATTTGACTTTATTATATCTTATTTATGTTATGTATTTCTGCTTTTGTGTGTGCGTGTATGTGTCTGTCTGCTTGTCTGTTTGTCTGTGTGTATATCTGTTGCGTCACATTCAGGGTTATGGGGCTATTAGGTGGGTTACATTCTTTGTTATCATTTATTTTTCATTTATCATTATTCAACCTGTGCCTATTTAAAATGTTTTAATGTCCCGACTAAATTCCTCAGTAAAAAACCTTCTGTATTCTCAGACAGTTTGCCGTCTCTGACCGTGGTCGATGTGTCTGAGTGGGCTGGAACAAGGGAAGTAAAGCTTTTCTATAGTACTGCGACTACACACACTGAATCTGAAACATCTGTGTCTGCATCCAGAACATCTCCTGTGCCACCACAGAAAAGCACCACAAAGAGGGGTAAAAGGTGACTGATGTTTATTAGGGTCTGATCGGTTGAGAAGAGTTGTCAGCGTGATGATATTTGTGATAACAGCACAGCTTTTTTACACAAAAATGGCATGACTCCGCTGACGCGTTGCCAAATGTATGACTTATACAAATAATTGAATAACCCTAAAAATTAACTAAACTTTATCTTTGATTTTTTTTAAATGATTTTTAGTTGTCGGTTTAGTCCTTTTTTCCTTTTCAGACTAATGTTACTTGGTAGTGTTATATAAACCATATGCCTTTTGTAGCCTATTGTTGTCAGTATCAAAGCATATTCAGTATTAAAATTCAGTTTATTGTTTATTTTGTTGTAAAAAATCGTGAATCGCAAAAACCGAAGGCGAGTGCCATAGATAATCACAGCCGCAAAGTTATTCACGATAATTATATGTCGCTCTCAAATAAGTCTTCTAAATACTATAAATGTGCTGTTGATGTGAATGCGGAATCCTACTGGTTAATATTTGAAAATTGGGTTTTATTTTTCTGAACACACACAGGCTGTTTAAAGAAATAATTTGTACAAAAATGAAAGTTAAACAAATGTTCCTGTTTCCACAGCTGCAGTCGATTAGACAAAACATGATGGCGTCTTATGAGCGCTTTTTATAGCACACACTGGAGTTACAACGCAGCTACATGTACATTTAGCAGACTCTTTTTATCCAAAGTGACCTCAGATTAGATAGATCAAATGAGAGCAACATCGAGACATTATGAGAAGGGAAATTGAAGAAAGCAAAAGTGTTTAGACAAATAAATGCGTCTGACTTGAAGTGAAGGTACCGCTACGTTAAAAATCGCACTCGGTGTGAAAAGGCCTTTAGTGTTAATCTATTGTTATTTTTAAAGTTTTAACCCTGCCTTTTCCTGGTCAGGGTCACGGGGTTCTGACGCCTATCCCGACGACACAGGACACAGGTTGTGTGCCTATTTGGGATGATCGGTCTGTCCTCCGGACACAGATGCCTGACATCTATCTGTCTGATATGTCTGAATTCAAAATAGCTTAGTGATTATATTTGATCAGTTATAATTTAAATGATTATCAATGAACTGTAATCTAACAGGGTGTCGTGTGTCACTTATTGTGTTTGTGTGCAGCACAGAACCATTATTCCCAGCAATCAGCTCAGCGGCTGCCAATACACAAACCAGTGGTACCAAAGAAAGAGGTGGAAAAGTAGGCAAACGACAAACACACCCAAATTCTTCTATGTTAAAGTGCCCTTGAATTAGTCATTTTAAGTCATTCAGTTGTTGAAGTAGAATAATAAATAGTTTTCATATTTTTAACATTATTTTAATGCCAGGATTTAGAATTGCTTTATCATATTCGTAGTGATTTTCCATAGGACTGTTTGCTGACCAGCAGATTATGGCTGCAACGTTCAGAGTTAAAAGACTAACATTTTTATTTCTTATTATTATTGTTAAAACCTCGGTCGTTAGAGTGAACAGATGATGATCGGATGGTTGTGCTGCTCTGGAGTTTATACTATATAATCAGATCCAGTCATTCAATGTTTTAAACAATAAATTGTGTCATTTGTTTGTAGTTCAGGAGCACTTCAGTCTATTAGCTATATCTATTTTACTTTAGGACACTACCAGACTATGTTTGTGTGTGTGTGTGTGTGTGTGTGTGGTACAGTTAAACGCAGCTCAGATTAGCCCTCAGCTAATCTTGGAGTCACCGCTGGGTTCAGGATCTTCACTCTTTTGGATCCCCAACCCTCATCACATCTCTCTGAGCCTTACCACAGCAAGGTAGGATCAGGAGCAGGGCCAAGTCACCCAAAATAAAAATAAAAAAGTGTGACAAGCACTCGGGATAAAAATATGTGAAATCCAACAATAGCTAGCCCACCTCCGTGCTGCAAACCAAAAGGCACAATGGGAACAACAATGAGAAGAACAGCAGAGCAACACTTGTAAAGCAAGTCACCAAATTTGGAACACTCCACCCGAATTCTATGCTCCAGCAAATCCACCCGCCTGCTTACACAACCACAGACCCAGCCCCTGCAACTCCAGGAACTCTTAGACTCAGAAGCATACCAGAAAAAGACCGGCACGAGACTTGGCCAACACATTTAATAATGTGATAACTAGTACATTAGTACTAGGTAGTACATTTGTGATGAATTTGCAAAATTTTGCTTTCAGATCAAATTCTCCACACTGTGCAGTGAAGGAATTAATCTACCCCCCACCCTGTTTGACGCAGACCGTGCCTAAAGAGGTGAGTAACAGAAGGACGACTGATCGTTCAACACACAGAGTTATACCTCACATGTGTGGTTGTTCTCGTACAGAAAGGAAGCAATCATGCAGTGAAGAAGAGAACACAGTTCCACCTTCAGAACAGCACTAGGATAAACTCAGTGTCTCCAGATCAGAGCTCCGGTCCCTCATCTGAGACAGGCAGCACTACTTTAGGACAGAAGGCAGCTGTAACCGTGCAAATAACTGAGAACCGACCAACAGTCAATGAATCGGAATCCCCCAGTCCTTTCCTGCTGAGGAACAAACCCATAACCTTCCATAACATCCAAGAGAAAGGTGTCAAGAGACTGATCAAGGATCCCCCAGCCTCCCCCTACAAACTAGACAGCAGGGTAAGGAATGAATCTCCATATCCTTCAGCTGAGGAATTTATACAGTCTGTTATATAGTGTCTTGGTCCGTAGTTCAAGCTATTGCTGGCATTGTATGTCTTGTGTCTTAGAGAAAGCTTGTGTTACCTGTACCTTTCAAGATGCAAAGTTGTTGTGCCTTAATGGATGTTTGTGGTGGCGGTTTAGCTAGATAATGACTGTTGCGCATTTAGGATGGGTCCCCTATTTGTGCCTGGGTCCTCTCAAGAATTAGATGCTCTCACCTCTGGCTGCTCAGTTGAGGTCCAGTCATTGTATGCAGTTCCCTGTGGAGTGTTCTATCAGAAATTGGCTGTGAAGGACCTGCGCTGACTTCTAGAAGCCATTCTTGGCTGGAGCGGTCCCTGTCCATCATTTTTGTCTTTCAGCCATAATTCTGATGAGAATTTCCTGTACAGTGGGATTTTTGTCACTGCCGGTACACCTGTATGACTGTACGCTTCAATACTCCTGCAGATTCACCTACTTCCTTCACACTTTGGCCTTTTTCACGCCCGTATGCAATCCCTCCTTTTCGTCAATCATTAACATCTGCTTTGCCACCCATTTTTCACCTCTTCTCAATCTATGGCACCGGTCGCACACCCCGCACTGCCTGGTCAACGCCATCTGCAGGACTCAGAAGTTACTACCGCATTAAACACGCAACATGACTCGCTTTTTTTGTCAGGGAAGCATACATTTACATTTACAGCATTTAGCAGACGCCCTTATCCAGAGCGATTGGTACAATCTTACAATCCAAGCAATTGTGGGTTAAGGGTCTTGCTCAAGGACCCAACAGTGGCAGCTTGGCAGAGGGATTTGAACCCTGGACCTTCTGGTCCAGAGGTAACTTAACCACTAGGCTACCACAGTCCCAGTAGGTACCAGGTACCTACTAGGTACCACAGCATACGTTAGCAGTCAAACTGGTCGATTCTGTATTGTCCTGTTGTGCAGAGATATTCCAGAAAGGGTTCACTTGTTTTGTATGCTGGCTAAACCACACCGAAGCCAGAGCACAATACGTGGAAAAAATAAAATTTAGAAATAAAAAAACTACAGTAAAGTGCGTGTAGGCTACATTATTTTTTAAATATCTGTTTATAGATATTCAGGTCTTGTGTCAGAAGGATTATGTTTTGGAATTGTTATGTTGTGTATTAAAGTGTTCTAACAACCCCGACTATAGCCAATTTTCTCATTACCACAATGACACCAAGCTCATAGAGCATGGACATTCATTTTATGATCAACATCCAACTCACTGCTTAACCAACAGACCAATCCAGTGCTGTGTGAAGCGCGAACTGTAGCTCTGCTATGGAGACTTAACATGTTTCCTGTCTGAAATTATTCACGATCTTTACAGACATCCTCCTGTAACATCAAGAGATAGACGTGTGGCTTATCCCGTCCTAGTAGTACCATAGTACCTGCTTGATACGAAGAGGGATGTGCTTTCAATTTAGTTCATTAATTCGTTTGTACAGACTGATTCTGAAACCACTGACTGGGACAGTCTAAGGCGGCAAACCTACCTGTGGCGGAGGCGGCACCAATCTCAGCATAAAGCGTGCAGGGGCAAGCTCAGTCCTCCAGGGGGCGAAAGTGTACCACAGGAGAGAGTTGGTTTGCTTCGAGAGAGCTCCGATCCAGCACTTGGGAGTGCACTGCGTGTAGGTGAGTGCACTAAATAGTCTGATTATTTTACTTTATTATGTAGTGGTATAGGTATTTTGCGCAATGGCGCCAATCCATCATAGGGCACACATGAAAATCTTTGGTCGTAAAGGTATATGGATGGTCATGAGTACACCTGTGGGGAAAACCTCTCTCTATCTCTATTAGTGTGTGTCTCTGTCTTTCCATCTGTCCCTCTCTCTTTCTATCTCTTTCAGCTGGTGAGTGTGTGAGCCCTGACCTCAAGCCAACCCTGAGGATCAGACCAGGAGCAGTGGGACCCTGGTCAGAAAGGAGCTCCACAGCACACCTATGTATTCAACTTGAGTTTTAAAGAGAGTTTTAAACAAGTTTCAGATGAATTTCAAATGAACATGGAGCGACATGGAGCGAGTGTCAAACTGTGTGTCAAACGAAAAAAAACACCAACTGGATTTAACTAAGCAAATAGCTAAACAGTAAACAGAGCCTCCCATCAGATAATTCCTGCATTGGTGATGATGTTTCAGCTGGCAACACGTTCTTTAAGCCTAACTGATGCAGTGAGGAGCTTCTCATTTGTTAAACAACCATGTCCAAAGACGTCCTGTGGTCGTGGAAAAGATCATCTGTTTCAGAAGGGCCAGATTGGGAAAGAGTGGTTCAGGGAGCATGAGCCACCATTATCACACATGGATTGTCCACCACAGAGTCCAGAGCTGAAGTCCATTGAGAATCTTTGGGATGTGCTGGAGGAGACTTTGTGCAGTGGAACAAATCTCCCATCATCAGTACAAGATTGGGGAAAAATGAATGCAACTGGACAGAAATAAATGTTGTGACATTGCAGAAGCTTGTCAAAGCTAAAGGCGCTCCTTTTTCGGCTATTTACGCATCTACACTGTACATTCAGTACGATACTAAAAATCACTAATTATTGACTAGATGCGTCCTGGGTGATGGTCAAATCGCGTTCCTTTGATCACTTTCACATTCTCGGAAACCATATTCCTCCTATCAAGTGCTTTCTAATCTAGTTGATAAATTGAACCAAGTGACTTGAACTGTGTGCCCAGCCTGAACCACAACTGTTTCCTCTGCAACACACACTCGCACTCACGCTACGGCACAGCTGCATAGCCAACCCCTGCTAAGTTCTCACACCCAGCCTCTGTCCTGATGCCAGAGAACCTCCAGTCCCACCGTACACACAACATGCGCACACATTCCAGACTTTTTCCATGAGTGCTTGTGTGGCTGTGAGAGAGAGGGAGCTCTGCTTCCTTTGTAACGAGAGATTTCCACAGCCGATGCCCAAAGCTACAGTTACCCCGCAGGGGTGCTTCATGTGGTCTGGGACTTTCTGCCTCTACAGGGTCACAACGACCACAGCACAACCCTGAGACTGAGTCACAGTGATGGGACATAAACCCAGCAAAAACCTTCTTTCTAACAAGCCCATTCATGTTCAACAAGCACTTGATCACAGTGGACTCAGAGACTATGCTGGGATTCCTGGCATCATGGCAGGAACACCACCACCACCACACAACACACACCTTCACACCCCAGGGGCATTTCTGTGCGTGTGACAACGATCTCACAAGCTTGACACAAAGCTGGCCTGTATGGCAAGGTGGCAAGAGGTTTTATGGTCAGATATGGCCAGACAGTTATGGTCAGACCAGGGTTGAAGTTTTTGGAAATCCCAGTATTATATTTGGGAAAAACCAAAACAGGGCCCACCATCCAGTGGTGTGGATGGCAGGACGGATTTCCCTCCATGCATTTACCTCGTAAAGCCGGCATCCTCGGCTCACGCCCTTTTTGAAATGTGAAAAATGTCTTGCCAGCAATGAAATTCTACCCTGTTAAGCCACAAGTTTCTGGTAGGTGTCATTGTAATCCTACTGACAGGGTCACTTTCCTTGCTCTCTCCTCAGCTGGCAGCTCACCTTGCTGGCGGATCTTGATCCTCTCACCCTGCTGATGCCTCGCTGCTAATTGTTATTGCTCCGTTGGGGTGTTAATCTCATCGTCAGTCGTTTAGTACACGTTTCTGTACATTGTAAATGTGATACGATCATGAGGCATGCTCAGTAAAACACATTACATCAGCGTCAGGTATGACTGTCACTGCCTTTGTCTAGGTTTTTGTAACCTCGTTAAGTCGCCAAACTTACCTCTCGCCAAAAATAGCCATGAAACAGAGGGATAACGAGGTTAGACTGTATGTACTTGTTACATGGCACCCTGTTAGTATGAGACTGCATTATAGGCAGGTTTACTCGCCAGTTGAAATGGTATCTTGGGTTGAGTGAGTTCTCCCAGTGACACCACGTGTTCATTGATGTTGTCATTGCGTATGTCGGTGTGTTTGTAGTGTTTCGTGTCGACCATGGTAACCTCGTCAGCTCACACCCAACCTCTGTCGTAAAACATGGGGTGGCACGGTTGCCGTGTAGGGAATGACGTCTTTAATGCTTCTTTATGCTCAGTGGTGGCAGCTGTTGTAAGCAACGGCTCGGGTGTTTGCTCCTGATCTGTAAGCGTTTGGCCAAATTAGCGTTGTGCCAGTGCTTTGGGGAGGTCCTGGAATGGGACAAAGCTGACTTTTGATGGCTTAGGGAAAAATGGCACGTCAGTATGGACGGTCAGGCTTAATTTAGACTGAGGCTCACAGGCAAGTCATTGTGAAGAGTAGGTGTTTTGAGTAAACAAATGACCTGATGGCCAGAGCGCTGTTTCTGGGTGTGAGGGAAGGAAGGTCATTAACCTTAAACTGATGATGCATATGGCTTAGCCTTGGTTTATCCTGATCTGAGATCTTATACTAGTGGAACTGTTGATCTGATAACAGCAAGGACTCCTCTTTGTGAGTATTACCGCACAGCGAGTGAAGATAGTGGAAATGGACGCCATGTTCTCTGGACCAAAGACGGAAAAAAGGACCATCCAGACTGTTATCAGCCAGGCTCTGTCATGGTATGTGGGTCAGTGTCCTTGGTAAAGGTCCTTTACACGTGATCACAGCATTAATGCAGAGAAGTACACTGAGATTTTAGAGCAACATTCATTCCTTTTCCAGGGACGTCTAAGCATTTTTCAACAAGACAATGCAAAACAAGCCAAATCAGAAAAAGTTACGACTGAAATATGTAAATCCCTTCCAGTCTTTCTTTGATGAACGAAACATTTCACCAATTTTCTCACACATTTGTTGACAAACTGAAGATCCTCTGCCCATCTTTGCTCTTCAAAGACTTTCCTGGATACTGCTTTTGTACCGAATCATGATTATAACCACCTGTTGACTTCAACTGATTGAAATCACAACATTATTTATTTCTTTTTACCTCATGCCTAGACTTAAGTTGTCCCGTCCCAACATTTTTTGGAAGGTGTTGCAGCAATGAACACTGCGTTTTTTTTATCTGCATTATCCATACTGTACCACGTTTTTTTGATTTGGGGTTGTAAATGCTTGCCCCAAGTTAAATTACTTTGGACTCGTACCATATGTCCAACAGTAATGACAGTAAAAACTGATTGCAGATTAAATTCCGGCCTCTATCGCTTACTTTAGTCATCCATTTGGTCATGATAGGCTTGCAGCCGTGGCACCCTGTGTATGCCTCTTTGCTCTGGCATATTTGTTTGCGCTGCTCTGCCCGCGATCCTGGAAATTTCTCAGATAACATTTTCCCAACAGGCAGTGCTCTGTGAGCGAGGCCTTTGCACTTGTTCTCCTCTCCCATCGCACACAGCAAAGCCAGTGTGAAGGAAGTCCACCAAACTTTACTCGCTTTCACAGCGCCGGCCTGCTTGTTTGCCGTGTGCTTCGGGCGCCAGGCTCTGAAGAAGGAGCCACTTCAGAATCACCTACCGAAAGCCAAATTGGTCAATACTCTGTTTATTGGTCCAAATTTGACCTTTCTCCAAGTAGGGTAAGGGCAGCCAAATATTGTGACTGTAGCTTGACACTTTCTAATGTGGGGATCCCAACTGGGGTAATCTACCCAGCTCAATGACGCCAACCTCCAATTTTTTAGAGGACAACTACAGTACCCGAGTGTGCATAGGCTTGGGAAAGGATCAAGACTTCTTGGATTATGCTTTCCTCAGCTGTCCATGCAGTTTACAGTTAACTGGTTTCCCTAAAGTACCACATCTACATTTGGCCCATGACAGCACTTCACACACAAACTGAAGCTGGTGCCGCTTATGGTCCAAGAGTGTCCAATCTATTTGGACACTCTTGGAACATAATATTTTCAAGAATACTACTTGTTCTTAGAATTGTTCTTAAGAAAAGAGATAAGATCATACAAAGAGTTACGAAAAAATAAGATCATTCTGAAGAAGTTATTGGAAGAATAACAATATTTCATAACTTTTGTCTAAAGAATGAAGTCACGAAAAACACACATTTAAGAAGATTTTCTTTCTTAACACACTTTCATGAATCCGGTCCCAGTACCTTAACGTTTAGGCCACCAGAGTCCATAAAGGTAATCTACACAAGAAATGCACCAGGTGGGAACTGAACCTGGATCGCAAGAACCTTACATGATGGCACTACACTACTGGTGCCTTGGCTTTAGTCAACCTTGGACAGTTAATTTTCCAACTTCGTCTTGGTGTATCACTTCCTGTAGGCTCATTCGGGTCATGGTCAAGCTCTCAGGCCAGAAGAACCAGTTCAGCACTCAGGCAAGTCAACAGAAATCCCACAATGGCAAGCATGGGTAGCATCATGTGGACAATGCAACAATGCTGGAGCACTTCAGGTCTCGTCATGAGAAATCTGCTTGACCTCCGGCCTCTTAAGTGGGTGTCAGGAGACAGAGGGTTAGGGTTCCAGAGGGACACAGCTGATTCCACACACTGTATTCTCACACCAGAGTGAGGCTGAGGGCGAGGCAGCGTCCGAAGACCTGCCGTAAGCGCAGACGATTTGGCAGAAGTAAATGGAAGACCCATGTTACCCAGTGGTAATGGAAAGGCAGAACCGATGCTCAAGTTTCCTTGAAAGAGCGGAACGTCCATCGTGAGACCAAAACACATCAGCACCTCTCACAAAGCAGGTACACACACACAGACCCATACACACATCCGCTGTTCTTCGGCCCTCTGATGCAAATCCTGGTGAGTCACTGGAACACTCCATTACAGGTCGCAGGAAAAAAACAAACCGACTTTCTTTTTTCTCTCGCATACATTTTTTTGCAGAGCGTGACTATAGTGACTATACTCAAACCCACAGTCTATGAGAAAGTGCTCTACACAAAAACCAACTCTCATGGCAACCTCATCCACCCATCATTTTCTAATCACACCTGTCATTCCTGATTTACGTTGGTCCTTCGTTTGCAAACACATGCAGCCAGTGTAGTCCTTCATCATAAATCCAAACCTCATGATGTATGATGTTCTAACCTTTGGCGTGCGGAGGAATGAAACTGGCGCCCTGCATTCCATGCACGTAAACAGACCACCAAACGGGCGGGTCCGTTTGGATTAGCAACACTCCAAATGGCACATTCATTTTAAAATATGCTAAGTGAAACCATTCAGGGTTTTCAAAGTGCCAGCATGAGACTGATGACCAGACTGAAAGCGTTTGTGGTGGGATCTTGGACCAGAAGAAATTCTTCCAGATTCTTTCCATAAACGTTTAATATTTTTTGGTGTTTGAAGAGACAATGGAAGATGGTTTACCCTTGGTGTTAACACTGAGCCATTCCACCGAATGGGTGCCATTTCCATCCTCAGGACATTACATGTATAGATAATGTATATAATTTAACTGTAAAAAGAACAATTTATTATTAAGCAAAGTGTCCACAGTGATGAAATTTAAGGTATATGATTTAAAACATTACTAAAAACTACCTAGGACACTGAAAAATAGTATTTGTACAATGATTTCCTTCAGAAATCTTTTTTTGCATTGTGGTGTGTATCTGTATTCCATCTATGCCTTAATTTGTTTTAATAAGAAATCCATAATATTCTACTTTAAAACACACATTTAGTCGTGTCCCCAGGTTTCCACTCAGTCCTGTTACCCTAACGTATTCACGCCTTTAAAAAAGTCCCATGTTCAATAGGAAGTTGTATCATCAGGATCTTCTGAAGACCACAAGAAGACCAAAGGTAAGTTCTCTCTCATTTTGTTCTGATACTGATATTGTAACCATGACTGATAAGGTCAATCCCAGCTTACTATCCTGTTACGTAAATTGTTTTAAATGTTGTTTGTTTATTGTAAATACAAATTTTGATAAATCATTAGAATATGTCGCATAAAAAATGGAAAAAAATCAGAAAAACAGCTTCTATAGGCTACAGTGGTGAGTATTTAGTGTTTCCTCCCCTTACACTTGAGCAGGAACAGCATCCGGCAGCTTCATCGGGATGCCTAGTTGACCCATGGTCTGAAGAAGCTTGATGAGGAATGGCCATTTTGGAAGGGTAGCAGCCAAGAAACCACTTTCTCAGTAGGGGAACAGGCTAAGATATGCTAAAGCTCACAAAGATTGGAATGAAGATCAGTGGAAAAGAGGATCATGCAGTGATGAATCCAAGTTTGAAATATTTGGGTCCAGTTGTTGACGATATGTTATATATGGTCATTATACCATTGCTAAAACACAATGCACAGTTTGTATTTTAAACTCTTATGTTTAGTCATGTAGTACATGCTCTTATCCAGAGCAGCTCACAGCTAGTACCTTACAATCCAAGCAGTTGTTGGTTAAGGGTCTTGCTCAAGGAACCAACAGTGGCAGCTTTGACATAGATGGGATTTGATCCCTGGACCTTTTGGTTCAAAGTCCAGTACCTTAACCATAAGCCACCATAGTTTTTGCTGTTTTTGTACAAATAATGGGTCCCCTGTTGGGTCTTCAGCTTCATCCCCTTTAGTGGTCTTAGACATGGATCTGTACAGCTGCTATGAGATAATGTTCAATAACTAAAAAGCTCTATCAAATCAAATCTGAATTTGACATTAAATTTGCGTGCGCTACCTGCTGTAAGTGTGTGTAACCTGTTATGGTGAGCAACCTTGCCCGTTCGGACTTCCCCTGCTGGTGGAAATGTTTGTCTGGAGCATTAACAATGGCTGGGCTCGAGCCAAATGATCCAAAATGCCAAAGGCTCTTACTGCCCCCATTCCTCATTCTCACTCTCCGTTTCGTTCTCTTACCTCCCCCTGTTCTCTTACAGACAAACACACCGATACACTGCCCCTCCTCTACGTCTTTGTGTGGTGCAAGAAAATCTGCGCACACATCCTGCTTTTGTGGGGCTGGAATTTGAGGAATTCAGACCACGGTTGCCGCCCATTGAGTCCTGATACGAGCCTGGGGAAACGGAGGAGGGATCGTGTAAACAGTCACACGGCGCTTACCCCACATACACGCAGGTGTGCATACACACCTGTTGGTGGCCTCCATGCTGGACTTCACTCGTCACCTCTCTCTATTTTGCACCTCATATATGATACTTTAAAGCTCACTCATGCATCGCGAGCACAGATACTAACTTCAACTGGATTGGGAACTAGCACACCTTGCCTCGCCACACACCCACCCACACACACACACCTGTTCCCTGCCTCCCTGCTGTTCAATGCAGACTTTACTCATCGCCTCCCTCTCAATGTCTCGCATAACTGAGCGTCTTATATCGCTCCGTCCATCCAGAGCAGAGCGATAATAAAAGCAGGGTGTGTGTTAGGAGTTCAAATGGCAAACAAGCAGTTTACTGTCTCTCATCTCCATAAACGAGGTAGAACTTCCAGCCGAGTTCCTGCTTTTGAGATTTTTATGAAGCGCAGGTGGAGTATTTACTGCACGCATGACCTACATCTTGCTTTCTGCGTCATACGTCATATAAACACTGTCTCTTATGTTCCACCACTAAATGATTTGGAGACGTGAACACAGTTTCCAGGTTCGCCTCTCAAACGTCTGGGTACATCAGATCACTTGTCGTTTCTAGACTACACGTACTGGAGTGCGACAGACTCTAGTGTGGTCGCTCACTTGGTGCATTTTTGGGGCAGATGTGAACACAACAGTCACTCCCAGGTGAGGGAGAAAACCAATGGTTCAGAATTCTAGTAGTTTTTGTTGCATGAAGTCAAACACCAGACTCTCATTTCATGGCGATCAAAAATTACACTCACATTTTGCACAGCAACATTTTGGCCTAGTAAAGCGGGTCCGATGACGCCCCTGCCTCAGACCCACTTTATCTCATCTCTTTGCTATCCATATCACTTTTAATTTCTTGGAGATCAAACCCACCAAGCCCTTATCTCCCCCTTATAGTGATCAGACATATCCTAATCTCATTTATTTCTTCATAAATGAATCATCTCATCTCTTTATATGTCATATTAGCCTTTAGACCCCTTGCCCTTCACATTCTCGGAATAGTGCTTTGTTTGTTTCAAGCTTGGAAAGTTTCGCCCCCGTCCCAGCGTAACCCCTTTGCATAACCCAACAGAAAACACCGTCTCAAGAAATGACAATGGCATTGCTTGGCTTGTCCTTGGAAAACACAGGACTCAGGCTTTCCTGGAACATACCCTGCCTGTAGGAAAGGCTTAAAGGGAATTCTGCAGCTTGACAGGAAGTCATCTCAGCAGAAGGTGTGTGAGGATAGCGGCGTGCGTTTGCACGTGTGCTTTGTGAAGTCGCTGAGAGCTTGTCGAGATGTTTATGGGGATTTCCTTCTCCATTTGCATCACCGCTTCCTATTATAGAGGAAAGCCTGAACGTTTGGTCGAGCAGGAGTTCCCTACTCAGTTGTTCCACTATAACACTATAATGTTTGGAGACCCACCCCTGCTCTAGCGTCGGAGTTCCCAACCTCGGTCATGGAGTACTCTGTGCCGTGCAAGGTTTAGTGGTTTCCTTCATGTCGACTCAGGAAGGGGCTGTTATTTAGCCGAGGTGGATTAGAACAGGAAAAATAACAGCATAAGCAGGACATGGGACCTCCAGAATCAGGGCAAGACACCACTGTTACTAAACCGGGTCTGTATTAAAGGATTATTCTTTGTTTTTCAGTCGTATCCAATCCAGTTGTAGTATTTACGCAATTCCTATGGTACGTTACATCCACACTACTACTCTGGTAAGACATGACCACATATTCTTCTCTCTGAAAATCCCATGTCTAAGGGCACGGTAGAGATCACAGTAGGTTGAATTCGTCAGAATGGTTCTTGACACTGTCCGCTGACCTCTTTTGTTGAAGTTGTTTACATTCACAGGACCCGCGTTCACTGTATACTCTCAACTCCATTTCACGAGGAAAACCCCCAGCTAGTAAATACTGGCCCTGGCTAGTCTAGCACCGATAACCATTCCTCATTTGGAGTTGGTCCGATTTTCCCATACTAAGGTGGATTCACACTGAAACTGATCCACAGACTTGCTTTTTTGCTTTGTCACAGCATGTTTAGAAAAGGTATAAGAAATAATACAATCTGATGAAGGAATGTTTTCAAGATTGTGCAAAAGTACTGTGCAAAACTCTTAGGCCACCATTAGTTTAGATACCCCACTGTGTTAGCAATGGTATAATGGCCATTTATAATTATTTCTCCCTCTCTTTATTAGAATACAGCCAGAAAATACATGGAAATTGTAAGCAGCATTACAAAAATTAAGAAGAAATAGCTTCTATAGGTTACAGTCACAAGTAGGGTGAAAAGATATGCTTAAGCTCTCCAAGACTGGAATGAAGAACTGTGGGAAAGAGTATTGTGGAGTGACGAATACAAGTTTGAATTGTTTGGTCCAATCGTCGACAATAATTTTATATATGGTAATTTTACTCTTGCTAAAACAACAACCCTGATGGTGGCATAAAACTTTTGCACTGTACTGCATTTAAAGGTTTTCATCCCCCTGAAACAGTAATCCCATCTCTGAAAGGATACAGGCTGAGGGCATAAACACTTACAGATAGAAAACAGCTTCTGTAGGCTACAGTGGTCAGTATTTAGTGTGCATCTTATAAAGAGGCTGAGAAATAATTACACATGCTCATTATACAATTGCTGAAACAACAAATCTAATGGTGGCCTAAGACTTTTGCACAGTACTGCAATTTATTTAGGTTGAAAAGTGCTGGAGTATAAGTTTAATCAAGTATATGTGTGTGCTGGTCCTGCCTTGTTCACTTTCCTGTCCGGTTATGTCAGAGTCTCTCTCTCTCATTCTCTCTCTCTCTCCCTCCCTCCTTCCTTCCCTCCCTCCCTCTATGAGGTGACCTGCTCCAACCCAGATTGTCTATAAACCTGCACTGGGCTCCACCAGCTCCACACTGACAGCAGCACTGTGGATTTAACTCGACATTCCTGACTTAGTTCCCCATCTGAGAGGTGGAACTGGACGTTGCATAGACAAGCAGTCTGGATAACTGCATGACTGCTGCTGGTTTTTGGTTTGTTCTTGTAGGCTTGACTTGGCTTTTCAGGAGTTGTTTTGTGGATTATTTATTTAATCAATAATCACTGGATTATTGTTTGTCTGACTGAAACAGCTGGGAAATGGATTATCCAACCGTTTTAGGCACTGTACTGCTGTTTCTGCTTTGTGCTGCTGAAAGTGTGAGTATACAGCCACTACTGTATGGTCAGAGATATATGTCACTGTCACTAATACATTTAATGGCAATACCCCATTGCCCTATACGAGGTTTAGGTAGAACACCAGAACTAGCTATACTGAGAAAGAGGCTGGATGCAATTGACAGATAAATATCAGTATTTATTAGGAGATGAGCGATTGAGACTGACTGGGCCATAACACTAAATTGTTATGATTATTATGCAGTGATTATCAGCAGGTATGGCAACAAATGATAATCCGAAATTACATTGTGTAGAGCAGATAACAAACCATCACTTGCATATTGATATGGAGATTAATGTACCAACTGATGAGAGATGTTTTGGTGTCCACCCATTTTTCGGCCAGTAATAAATTAATCAATGGTCCATTGGCACCCGAACTGTCTGCCGAGTGCTAAGTACACAATCAACCAACTGCAAGCTACATAGGACCTCAGGAACAACGGATGGACTGCGTAGCACCACTGATAAGAGAAAAAAACTGCTGTGGAAATATTATGTTCTGGAAGAGCAGCATACAGTCTCATACAAAGGTTTAAGACACCATGGACTGGATTCACAAAGTGTCTTAAGAAAGAAAATCTTCTTAATTTAATTTTTAAGACAAAAAGTTCTGAAAATGTATTATCTTTTTTTCCTTAACTCTTTTTTGAGAACAAGTGGCGTTCTTGAAAACATTATGGTCTTAAATAGTCTTAACCTTACAATAGCCTCACACTTGTCTGTAAGAGCTGACCAGTTAAGCATCAGTTAAACAGTTTAGTCATGGGAAATAAGCCCGACATGCACTCATTGATCAAGAAATAACATACCCAGATAAAAAGTGGGATTGCTGCAAAACTCAGCATGCAGTTCTGTCTCAGGCAGAAATGTAAATGATTACAGGTGTGGTCTGCTTAGACACTGGGTCTTGCCACAAGATGCCATAAAAGTCCTTCCATTGCTGCCCTATATTATGGCTCTCAGAGGCTACTTTTGGGGAGTGTACCTCTGAGAGATCGTTGACTGCTAGACATGCTATGATGCAATTGCAGACATTTGGCCCAGTTGTCAGACTTTGAGAGGGGGCGCATCATTGGCATGAGAGAAGCAGGATGGTCCAACGAACTTCCCACCATCTAGGCCATTCTGACCCTGTTAGGAGGTGTTGGGTGCAGTGGTTCAGTGGTTCCAGATGGCCCTGACAGACCACCAGCAGAGAGGATTGTTTGATCCACCGACAAGCTTGAGCAGCTCCCACAGTTTCATTATCCACCATCCAGACACAGGTGGTACCTTCACTACAAACCCCTGTCTCTACCCGGACCATTCCAGGCACTTTACAGAAGGAAATCTGTTGTCACGTCACCCATTATGTGTCCTGCCATTGAAAGCCAGGCACCGTCGCCTTCGCTTGCAGTGGTGTTGTGATCAAGAAACCTGGAGTGCTATGGACTGGAACCATATCGACGAATCCAGGTTCTGTTTGGATCCAACAGCAGTTGGGTTGGAGTATGGCGGCTTCGTGGTGAGCCCTTCATTCCTGCCTTTGCTGTAGAGTCAAACATTGGCCCAAATGCTGGTGTGATGATCCGGGGAACCATCACATACGACAGTCGTTCACCCCTAGTAGTGATATGAGGGACACTAACAAATCAACAATATGTGTAGGACATTCTGTGGCCACATGTGCTGCCTCTCATGGCAGGGCTTCCAACTGACATTTTTCCGCAGGATGATGCTCACCCAGGAATGTCCCTGTCAGATTGCAGCACTTCTTTGGCCTGCCCGGTCACCAGATTAATCGCCAATCAAGCATTTATGGGACCAGCTGGGATGCCAGCCACAGGTTACCATACGGAACCTCTTTGCCTCCGTGCACAGCTGTATTTCATCTTGTATCCAGGCTAGAGGTGGCCTAACAGGGTAACTAGAGCCTCCTTTCATTTGTACAGTTTTCCCCCAATGAACTTATTTCTTCAATATTTGAGAAGTTTCTAAGATTTTGTTTCTCGAGAATTGCATTTAAGAACATTCTTATAAACTTTATAGTGTTGTCTTAAGAATATTTGCAAGTTTTTTCCTAAGAAAGCTTTTGTGAATCTGGTATCCGGTCTCTTAAGTTCTGATACCTTGCAAAGAACTCTACTGGATCAACTGGAAAGGCGTCTGAACGTTTGCACATGCCATATGGTTTGTTTAATTTATTTCCTCAGCGAAAAGTAGTTTGACCAACATAAGTCTGTAAAAGTGCTGTTTCCAGTGCTGTCCATCAGACCATTAAGATGTTATTGTGAAGTGCAGGAGCAACGTGATGGTGATGGTTTCTGGTGGGTATTGGATCAGTCTTTGCCGAATATTTTGAGGAGATACGTTTGGTTAATCCAGTTGATTGTTGTTGGATGTGGGTCAGACTCTTTTGGGATGGTGTAGGTCTGATTGGTTCAGCTCGTTCTTGTTGGTGCTGAATTGACTCAGGAGCGTTTGTTAGACTACTTGACACCGTCTCTACTTGACCTACGAACCACGCGACACGACTCGTGTGTCTTACCGTATCACTACGTTTCGCCACCACACCCATCCGGGCCTGTATACCACACCAGACGCAATTTAGCACTTGGGGACTAAAGCTCCCGCTGGTACCCAATCTTCCTTGGGGTGATGTCCTCTCCTTGTGCAAACAAAATTAAAAGCACATATCATAACTGCTTTGTGTTTGAGGAAATTCCCGCCAAACCCAGTCACAGGTGGACGTAGTTGCGGTGTGAAAGGAAAAAAAATAAGGATGAAGTTTAAAAAACAAAGGACGCAATCAAAGAAGCAGCCACAGTCGAACAACGTGCCCTTTGTAACATGGCCATTAAGGAAGTCCCTGTTACTGTTGACTCCACTTTGATTATTTACCTCTGGATGAGCTGGAAACTGTTCAGACGAATGCCAAATGTAGGTCACATTAAAAGATAGTGTAAACAGCTTTTAAAAATCTGAAAAATCCGCTTTCCCTGCTGTGTGAAAGAAGCCTAAGTGTGAGTGAGTGCCAGCATGATGCCCTGTGATGGACAGGCAGCCCTTCCAGCTTCCGAAGTCCAAAAGCTATCCTTGAAATACCGGGAGCAAGGGTGCCAGTTCAAGGCAGGGCAACACATTTATTCAGTCGTACATATTGGGGCAATTAGAGTAGTCTATCCACCCATTTTGGGAGGTAGAATGAAACTACATGCAATATTGTACACAGACAGTAAGCAGGAGCAAAGTTCAAGCCCATGTCCTGGACATGTGCGCCAATACCTGCTACCACCATGCTACTGCTTAACCTGTTTATTTATGTAAGTTCAAGATTAGGCTATCTGTTACATTATGTAATTAGCCATTAGCTAAGGTCTGGTTTGTTAGCGTGGCGATGTGAACGGTGGTAGGGATCTTAAGATTTCTTCTTTTCTGACCCCGTTGCTGACCAGAAATGTGTGTCACTTAGGCAAAAGTTGCTGCTGCATAGTTGCCCGTTACCTGATTCCTGGCACGAAATCGGTAAGCAAGAAGATATGTGGACCTAGGTTCTGAATGTCCCCATTGTTCAAACTGTCTGCGAGCAATCCATCATCTGAAGCGTATGCAGAAGCCCAACCCTTATCATAAAAACAGCCTTTTGATACATTGACTCGGGTGCGTGCTGTTTGGAAGCTCTGTCTCGCACTTCACTCAGACATTTTTACTACAAGTGACAGCTTGTTTAGGTCACGGCTTTATTGCTGCCTGCACTACGGGACAAGAATTTATTATTGCTGATACACCTATCTCTTTTCTTCTGAGCATGCAATGATAATCTGTGTCTGTTTGTCATCATCTGTGGTCCATGACCCAGTCAGCACTTTTGTACTATAGCCCAGGATTGCATAACTGCAGTCGTGGATGGCTGACGGCTGGAATGATTTCTCTGGAAGTCGGTGATTTATCTCACCACTTAACCATCATAAATTTAAAAGGCCAATATATCACACATTTTAAAGTGCTCTATTTTCATTCACAAGGATTTAAGAAGTGTTCGGTTTGCCTATTAATCAATCAGAAACCATTACCAGTGCTAAAGTTTGATCATTCCTGATCTTGGCGCCATTCCCTGACCTGACCCTCTTCCCTCTGCTGTGTTTTACCAGGTGTTTGGAGGCTGTTCCGGGCTATGCTCGTGCCCCGTGATGCCCCCCTCGTGCCCGATAGGAGTGAGTTTGGTGATGGATGAGTGCGGCTGCTGTAAGGTCTGTGCGCAGCAGTTTAACCAGGACTGTGGACCAGACAAACCCTGCGACCAAATCAAAGGGCTGCGTTGCCACCTAGGGGTTGGAGGAGACCCAAACCGAGGCCTCTGCAGAGGTGAGCAGACAGGGCGATGGCACAAATACAGAAATATGGTTATCATGGCGTGGATATAATCTTACTTCAGCTCTGTATGTGTGTGTGTGATCTCAGCCGAAGCACAAGGGCGCCCCTGCGAGTTTGGCGGTCGGGTGTACCAGCATGGTGAGGATTTTCAACCCAGCTGCGAACACCAGTGCAGCTGCATGGATGGAATAGTGGGCTGTATGCCACTGTGTCCCCATCGAGTGCCCCTGCCCAACTGGCACTGTTCCAACCCCCAGCTGAAGACACCCCCTGGGCGCTGCTGCGAGGAGTGGGTGTGTGATGATGACAATCGCATTAGTGAAGACCCTCGGGAGTCGCTGCCGCCACACCCAAACCACATCAGTAAAGTGCTGCACACTTTGATCAGCTACCAGAACAAAAGAGACTCCTTCCAGGGTAAACCTTCTGTCAATATGTTAGGTGTGCTAAAACTAAGATTGACAGGCACAGAGGCCACGCCTCCTTTACTACGACTGACAGGCAGAATGGCCATGCACCCTTCAGTGCAACTAACAGGTATTGAGGTCAAGTCTCCTTTATTGCGACTTACAAACAAAGGGCCATGCCATTTTCTGTGGCTGATTTAACTCTGAGCCTGGCAGGCAGATGTACCCTTCAATGCGAATGACAGCTACAAAGGCCACACCTCACTTAGTGTGCCTGACAGGCAAAGAGACCATGCCTCCTTAATGACTATTGCGTCATAACTCTGTCCCTAGGACTGAAAAGCATGGAGACCACACGTTTTATTTGTACTCAGGTACAGAGGCCACACCCTTTCCCTGTGACTGACAGGCACAAAGGCCATGTTTCCTTTACTACAGACACAGAGGGCATACTCACTTTACTGCGACTGACAGGCAGAAAGGCCGTGTACAATACAATGCAAATGACAGGGACAAGGGTCACGATTCATTTGCTGCAACTGACAGGCACAAAGACCATGCTATCTTCACGGCGACTTATAGGCACAGAGCCATGCCTTCACACAAAAGGGCCACATCCCATTCACTAGACCGTACAGGCAGAATGGCCATGTACCCTTCACTTTAACTGACAGGCACAGAGGCCAAGTCTCCTTTACTGTGATAGGCAGAGTAGCCACATTTCTCTTGGCCTGACAGGCAGAAATGCCAAATACCCTTCAGAAACCAAGGCCTGAGACCACACGTGCTTTACTTGTACTCAGGTACAGAGGCTACACCCCCGACTGATAGGCACAGAGGTTTGGTAACTTGTGTAACAGTAGTTAAGTAAGGCTACGGTGCTCATCCTGGTTCTGTTTTCTTCCATAGAATGGGCATCTCAGCATGTGTCCCCAGTGCCTTTTCCATCCTCCAAGTGTTTCCCTCAGACCACAGCCTGGTCTGAGTGCTCCACCTCCTGTGGCTTTGGCGTCTCCGGCCGCGTGACCAACAACAATCCGCAGTGTAAACTCATCCGGGAGATGCGCCTCTGCCAGATCCAAGAATGTGGCCTCAATTCGGCTGGCAAGGTAAGGAGCAATGGGATCAACTACACAAGAACACCCCAGCAGCTATTT
Organism: Ancistrus triradiatus; assembly: GCA_025084515.1. Lineage (NCBI taxonomy): Eukaryota > Metazoa > Chordata > Actinopteri > Siluriformes > Loricariidae > Ancistrus > Ancistrus triradiatus. Next base: position 377,616 of record JAJAGP010000258.1, on the reverse strand, counting down.
AAAGCAGGGGTTTTCAATATTATCCACAAAGCGACAGCATGGCTGTAGATGAAGAAGGAGGAAGCAAGTCAAATAACGCGCTTCACATTTTGTGTCTGTGTGTGTGTGCATTTGTGTGTACAGAAAACAAAGAAATGCAGGCAAGTGGTGAGGTCCCGGGAGCCAGAACACATCTCGTTTGGAGGTTGCAGCACAGGCAGGCGGTACCGACCCCGGACCTGCGGCTCCTGCGTAGACGGGAAGTGCTGTCGTCCGTCCGAGACTCGCACCGTGCGCCTGCGCTTCCACTGCCCGGATGGAGAGAGCATCACACGCAACGTCATGTGGATCCAACGCTGCCGCTGCAGCAAGAGCTACTGCAGCCGGAGCACAGACAGCTCGGTTCCTTCTGTTAGCCTTCACAACGACATCCACACCTTCTCACACTGATCACGCACACACCCGCGTGTTGTACGGATTAGCTAACAAGCGCACACGGTGTTTCGACTCACCTGCATCCTCTTGCCTTACTTTTTTAACAGACTCTCGATCAGTAAGCTCAGATATACAGATTCAGTGTGTATGCTAACGTTGGGATTCAAGCGGATCCAATCGCCCACAGGCCCCTTATTTAAGAAATGGCTGGGTAAAAGATCGGGTGTACACCATTTCCACTTTTCTCCAAATTCATTCTCCAGTTCATCAGCCAGGACACACCGAGTGTGTTTACATGCACTTAATAATCTGATCATAGTCGGATTACTGCAGTTATCCAATTATTCAAGTGGTCATGAACACAGCATAGTCCGATTTCTTAGATCGGATTAAGGGCTAAAAATCAATTTAAGAAATCTGAGAGTGAGTACGTTTACATGCATTTATAATCCGATAACTGCAGAAATCAGATTTAGTCAGTAATCAGACAATGGGAAACCTCCGAATTTACATGACCCAGGCAATAATCTCACAGAAATGTCACGTAAATTTCAAACTTTAATATTAAATAATCAAATTCTTTATTCTCTTGAGTATACACTGCGTTTTAGAGACTCCGCAAAGTGTTCGATAGCCATTTAGCAGGTGCTGTGCTTAATTCCAGGGTTGCCAGATCACACAAGAGAATATCCCACCTCGTTGATGTAAATAAGCCCAAAAGAAGCAAAATCTCTAAGAATAAGCGGACCTGGCAACTGTGTTTGTGCTGAGAAAACCGGATGAAATTGGGTAATTGGTGTACATGGTATGAGTAATCTGATTACTGGAGTAAAATCCAGCCCGGAAATGGCTAGTGAAATCAATCATGGTTACCAGGTCTGCTTATTCTAAGAGACTTGTTTCCATAGACCTGGTGGTTGACCATGTTTTTTAGCGGGATCTGGCAACCCTGGAATTAAATTCATAATTCACGAAATGGCTACCAAACACTTTTGTGGAGACTCAAATTTAAACCCAGCCATTTAAACCCAGAGAGTTCCCATTATCTGATTACCCAAGTCCATGCAAACTCATTGATAAGAGTATTGATGAAATCTGATTTTTTTCCATTTTCAGATTATTAAGTGCATGTAAATGCACCCACTGTTTTTTAGTCTGTACTGGGTCTATAAAGCTAATGTAGCTAAAAAATCATGGAATGGTAACTTGTGTAAAACCTTTTCTAGGAAGAAATGGTTTCAGACTTCACCTGGACTTTTTGCATTAATTACTCATAATCTGTGGTTTTCAACTCAAGGTAGAACAGTGGTGTAGCAGGTCATACTGGACTATTGATCAGAAGATCTGGGGAAAGGCGATCCAGCCCGAGTGGCTCTGACCAGTTAAATATAGGATTAAAACAAGAAACAAATTCTTCCTTGAGATGAGCAGACACAATTTGTGTGTTTTTATAGGACAGGGCACCTCTACAACCCACACTTTCCCACTTTTTTGTTGAAACAACGACATGGAGCTAAAAAAAACTGTCCTTGGTTGCACACACAGCAAACAGCCTTTAGAAAATGCATCAGCACTGAGGAAGAACTGTTCATCAGGACCTTCTTTGACTGGGTTTTCATGGTAGAGCATCTGCATCTGCCAAGCATCTGCTGGAGTGGTGTAAAGCACATTAGGACTGTGAAGCAGTGGAAACACTTTCTCTGCACACACAAGTCACACTTTGCCAATTGGTGGACTTATTGGCAAATCTTGGTTTGGTGGATGCCACCCATCAAGCCTGGGGAAGGAGAAATATTCTGTGGCTGATCTTAAGGTTTGCACTGGACTCCTGGTTCCAGTAAAGGGAAGTCTCAATGCTCCATGTAATAGCAGCCATCACCTGATTTTGGAGAAGCTCGACAGTACCTTTATTGAAGTACAATTTTCTTTCAGGTCGTTTATTAATCACAGATTTTATTAGTAAATCAATGCAGAAGTCCAAGTAAAGGGTTCAAGGGCTCCAACAACATAGTTAAGCCACACAGATTTTTCCCTTTTCAGCTTTTTCCCTTTATATTTCAGTATTCACGAATGCTGACTCGTTTGTTTTACCTTTCTGTATGCATATACACTTTATTAGAAACTTCCTATCATGGGCGGTAGGTAAGAATGAAATGCACTAGTGTTCTATTTCAATGAAATATGCTTTGAATATACAATGAGACGAGGTGGATTCACCAACATGGATACTGATTCGTCAGTCAGACTTCCAGACGAGTGAGATATTTTGTATTTGCGGTCTCTCAGATGTAGCATTACTCATAGACTACAGAAGTGCATATGCTTCCACTTCCAGGGGTGTATTTTGTGTACAGGTATGTGCCGTTTAACGTCTATCCGATCAACATTCGTTCACCTTAATGGCCGAGGTGTTAGGAATTGTAATAGGAAAAAATTTCATGTCTGACTGACAGAAAAGTAGTACGAGTGAACACAGTGACACCTGCTGACTTGCTGAGAATCACGGTCTTGAAAGGCAGAAAAAGACACGGTATCATTCTAATTTCGTTTTCAATAAATGTTTCATGTTCTATAAAAGATACAAACCTAAGAATTACTGTATTGTAGAGTACTGTACTGTACTAAATGTTTTCATATTGTGCTATTATTTAAAATTAAACACTGTGTTCTAAGTATCTAAACTACTATGTGTCCATGGTCATGTCCGGTCAACATCCATTTTGGTCAACGTCCAGTTTCACAGAATGTTAAAAGGCACATACCTGTACTTGTTGGAAAGACTAAAGTGTGTATTGACTGTTGTATAAGAAAGACGATATGTATTCAGTTATACAGTACGTGTAACCCGTGCTTTTCTTTTGTACAGTATACAGGCTTCACTGTAGGTGGAGTGACCATTATTCTCAAGATTGCTCCATTTTTCGGGGCGTACTTTCCATTTTTTTCAGCACCTCTCTTGTTTAGGAGTGCACAGCATTTGTGTATTTGCAATGCCTGCTATGAACGGTTTTGACCTTCAGTGTTAAAGACAAATACATAGAGTGTTTAAAAGAAATTGTGTATTGTGTATATTTTTTTGTCTGAATGGATATATGGATGAATTGATGGATGGATGATAGACAGACAGATAGATGGCCAAAACTATGTATGTAGATACTCCTTCTGGTATTGCAGTCACACTGCTAGCAGGTTCATTATATGATGTGTTCTGATATGGAATCTCCATAGATAAACAGTGGCAGTAGAATGGGTTTTACTGAACACCTCCCAGTATCACACTTTAGTTTTCCACTTCAAGTCAGTTTATCAATGTTATCTATTAAGTTAGCAGACAATTTAATCCAGAGTGACTTACAACTGATACAATAATACAAGGTACATTCAAGCAATTGTGCGTTAAAGGCCCAACAGTGGCAGCATGGCAGTGCTGGGACTTGAACCGTGGACCTTCTGGCCAGTAGCTCAGTACCTTAGCTGTGGCAAGGCCTCCACTGTACCACTTTATGCCCTGCAATCCAAAACAAAACCATACAGAAGCAGTTCATCAGCTTTGATGGAAACCTTGGCTGCCTTGTCACAGAGGCCTGACCGTAGCTCCATCAGACAACTTTGAGATGAATTGGAATGCCAACTGTGAGGCATACTGTCCAATGTTAGAGAGATACTAAGTCCATACTAATACCCATGTTTTTGGGTGTAGGTTTTGGGTGGCCAAAAACTTTTGGCTATATAGTATAGACAGACAAACAGATAGACAGGTATATAGACAAACAGACAATTAGATAGATCGTTCAGCCTGTAGAAACAACAAGAGCACAAGAAACGTTCGTTGAGCTTCAATGATTGGTATCTGCTGGAGTGGTGTATAGCACATTGCTATAGGACTGTGAAGCACAACTAACATGTTCTCTGCAGACACGAGTCACAGTTTGGCAACTGGTAGACTGGTTGGAAAATCTCGGTTTGGTGGACGCCACCTACTTGAATGTGCAATCCCAACCGTCAAGCCAGAGGGAGGAGGAATATTCTGTGGCTGTCTTGAAGGTCTGGAGGGAAATTTCCAAGCTTCATGTACAGCAATAGCAGCAAAGCAAGACCAACACCACTTTAATGGCCGTGGTTTTGGAGGTGGCTGTCAGGTGTCCACAAACCTTTGGCCACAGACAGACAAATAAGCAGATAGTCAGACTCATTTTCTGTCTTAACTACCGGCTTCTCATTCTCTTCCTCTCTCTGTGTAAACAATAGGACTCAGCAGGGCAAACATGACACCCCGGTTCTAAATTCCATAGCGTTCTTTCCCATCTCCCCCTTTCCTTCCCCGCCATACCATTGGCACAAATTCCACCCGACACAAGCTCCGTACACACATGCACACGGATATACATATCACATCTCTTTAGTGCAGGAAGTGACTGATTGATACGTCACATTACTTTTTTACTGATATGATGTGGTTCAAGGATCAGTCTGCTTCATGCCAGGTTATTGACAGCCAGGTCTTTCACAGCTGATTGACTAATAAAATCAGGAATATTAACAACTTTAATGAGCAGTTTACAGCACAAGACGGCTGCTGAATGCTGTAAATGCAAAGCAACTTTCTAGAAGTTTTCACGCCACAGTAGATGCACTCCATATATAGAAGTACATTGGCAGTGAAGACTTGAGGCACTAGAATATGTTTTCTGAACAAGAGTCATTACAATAGATGCAGGGTAAGACAGACTTCCATGACTGGTCATTACGTGCGTCGCTGAAGTGTAAAACTGAAAAAACAAACTTCAGACACCAGACGTCTTGGATGTTGAAGGCCTCTCAATTGGGAAGGCACTGCAAAAGTAGTCCAACATCACCGTGGACGCTTAGATGGATAAAATGATCTCCATGGCAGCAGGCGTGCAATTCTCTCTTCAATGTCATGTGTGATGTCACACACAGCGCTATCAACTTTGGCCCCTGAGCCAAATGTTCTCAAATGTTTGCAAAGGCGAGTAATAGGTGCTGCTGGAATGGGTGGGAAAATACATCGAGTTACTCTAAAAACTTTGTGTCCCTTGGCGACAACAGGCATTTCGGCGAAAGGGAAGCACTGGAGCGACAAAACATCAACATCAAGGATGTTCATTTGTAGAGTCTTGTTGTGTTTGAATTGCCTTTTAATTTGAAATGGTAGGAAGCTGTTGAAGTGGTGAAAATAAGTGCATTTTATTATAATATATACATTTTGTTGAGGTTCGTTTCCCAATACCTGTTTTCCACTCGAGCCCTGCTGGTTGGCGCCTTTTCCTTCCCCATTTTCCTTTTCCTTCTCGCTTGTGAAGCTACCTGCACCTTTGGTGCGCCGGCTTTGTCTCATTTCCAAAGCCTGATGGTTCCACCTGCAGCAAGTTCCCTTTGGTGAGTCTCAATTATAAGAATGTCTCCTGAGATGGAGAGTGTGTGCTCCCAGACCTTGGCCGTTTGACTAAAGCAGTTTGCACTGCTGAGCACTAAGCTTGAAGATCCGTTTGTCTCAGTGATCCTGCTCCTGGACCTGAATCAAAGCCTAGACGGTACGTCTGCTGGCTTGTACCTGGCTCGAACCTGTCTCCTATATGGGTGGCACCGGATTTCTGGACCTGTTTCTGACCCATCTGTTGATCTCACAGGCGATGCCTGTTCCTGCACCAGCTTCCACCCCAAGCCTGTCTGCCCTGTTGTGCATCACCTGGTTGCCACTGCCTCCGTCTGGGTTCTCTCTCAGCTCACTTTGTCTCGTTTTGTGAGATAGTGTTGGGTTCCAGCCATAAATTAAGTGGGTTTGCTTGTGCTTTCTCTCGCAAACCTTAACACATTTGGATTTTTCTTTCTCCTTTTTCATACAATATTCTCCAAAATTGGATATGGCAAGATCCCCAATTGCTCCCTGCCACCACCTCTACACAGCGCCACATGGGAGAATGAGCCTGCATGGAGGAACACACTAAGCTTCCCATATCACCCAACCTCTGTTTCCTTTCACCTCAAACAGCTATGAACTCCACCAGACCTCTGAAGGTGTCCTGGCACCACAACGTTAGCAGCAGCAGCAGTCCAGTAAGCTGTGAGGTAGGTTCTAGATGGTTGGGACTTGTCTGTCTAGTACATACAACATATGTGTGATCAGATGGAGATCTGGGGAATTTGGAGGCCAAGTCAACACCATAAACTCTTTGTCATGTTCCTCAAACAAGTTTTGCAGTGAGGCAGAGCGCATTATCCTGCTGATAGAGGCCACTGCCATTAGGAAATAGTGTTGTCATGAAGGGGTGCAATTGCTCTGCAGCAATGTTTAGATGTGTGGCTCAAGTAACATCCACTTAAATAGCATGACCCAAGGTTTTCCAGCAGGACATTGTCCAGATTATCAGTTTTATTGATTTCACCCGTCAGCCATCTTATGGCTGATCATTGTACATACAAAGATTTTGGGAAAACAACCATACACATTTCAAAATGATTTAACGCTATGAACCAGCTTGGCAGAATGATCCAGATAGTACTTTATCAATATTGTCACAAAGCAGCAAAGCCAAGTCTAGACACAAAATAAGCAACCAGAGGTGACGGTGGCTAAGAGTAAATCCCTGAGACAGGTCTTTGTCTTGCCCAGTCAACTAGTAATTGTACTCCACAAGCTTCAAACTTAGCAGTTGAGGGTTGCGGGTGTGGCGAAGTTCTTAGATCTGGGGTTGTATTCACAAAAGCTTTCTCAAGAAAAGACAAACACCAAGAAGTCCGTCATTGTTATCTTACGTAGGCTTTGTTGCATTGTACAATATATCTGGCAAGACCCATTTTGATTTGTTTTTACCGTTAGTTGGATTATTTAGTTAAATTCGCTCAGATGACAGCAAAATGGCGGAAAAACGTCGAACCAATCATTCAAAAATGTTTAGCAAACAAAAAAGAAAGGTAATGGTAGAAGAAATAGCCAACAGGAAAAGATCCTCTTTGGAACATATGTAAACTGTGGATGTCTGTGGAACAAAGTCGAGGATGATGTTTCCAATAACTAAACTGTTTAAAGTTTGGTAAATTTCAATGCTTAGCTTGGCATCTCTTACAGCCTAAGGCAAGTGTGAGGCTATTGATAGGTTACGAAAATGTTTAAGAGCAGAATGTTTTCAAGAATATCACTTGTGCTTGGGCACCAACACTACCTGCTTACACCACTGTGCCGCCCATTAAATACACAGCCAGTAAATCATTCAATGAGGTTTACAGACAGGTGACAAACCGAAGGATAAACTGACATGGTGCTGGCCCACTAGCCACCGGAACAGCTTAAATTCACTTTGACATAGATTCTACATCTCAGAAGCTGCTTTGAATCATTGAACTATGATTTTACATTAAATCTGAGAAGCTTTAAACCTTGGTTTCTTGGCTCCGAGAGACATTCAGTGTCAAGTGTGTATCCTGTTTACATTGGCGAAAACGATGACAGAAAGTTGGAAGAGCAATGAGAGTTTAACTTTGATCGAGAGAAAAGAAAGTTTGCAAATATTTATAAATGGAGTGAAAGGCTAGCTCTGCATTTCCTTATTACCATATCATGTTATTAGCGTATTAGATTATTTTATTACCACATTATATACTCTCCACTATAGATATGATCAGTGAATAACAATCTTAGGTAAGAGTTGTTAAATTAATTTACTTTTACATTTAGCAGAAACCCTTTAGCAGAGCAACTCACATCTGATACAACCTTACAATCCAAGCAATTGTTGGTAAAGGACTTTGCTCAAGGACCCAACTTTTGCAGGTTGTCAGAAGTGGGATTTGAACCCTCAATCTTACCCTGCGTCCACAGTCCAGGATCTTGACCCCCACAATAATTCCTGCTCACAGCATCCTTGTGATTTTTTAACAATGTTGTTTTCTCTTGGCTTTTAGATTTGGCCAAAATTATTATTATTATTTATAAATCATGTTATTTTTAAACTATTATGGTTGGGTACTCTGGAGGGAGGGATAAAGGAGGAGTTGCTGGTTCGCCCGCCAGTCAACACTCAACTCTCGCCAGGACTTCATGTCTGACACATAGAGAATGTAGTTCGTGTTCCTTTAGCATTCTACCTACACTATTCTAACATTTAAAAGCTGGGTAAACTGGAGCACTGTAATTGTGAGAGACATTGCTGGCTTGAATATAATCTAAATTTAAAATATACGTATGATAGTCATTATATATTCATATTCAACGTACGATGTTTGGCATATTAAGTACCAATTTAGGCATTTAACATAAAACTACTCGTCTGCCCAAGCCTACTTCATATACCTTTTCTTGCAAATGCTGAAAATAGCTGTCTTTAATACAGCATATTGGAATAATTTAATATAAAATACAACAATAAAATGCTAACAACAGCCACACGACAACATCGTTTCGTCTCCCTTATAGGCAGTTTAGTATTTTTGGGGCTCTGCTACCCTCTAGTGGTGCAATATAACAGCAAGTGTAATCAAACATGCGTAGAAGATCCTTTTTAAATAAGGTTTACCTAACACGTAGGTGACTTTGCAGGCATACAATTACTGACTGTAACATGACTGATTCGTAGCACAGCCTGAGGGAATTGAACCTGTGCACCTCAACCTACCATTTGATAGTCACACGGTAAGGTGGTGTAATATTAAGAGTCACAAGAATAGTTCGATGGTTAAAGAATCAGTCCATTGATAATCTGTGAGCCCTGGGGGAGAGATTCACTGATAAATGTCTAAGCTTCCTTGCTCAGTATCTCCAATTGAGCTTTGTACAAGTTGAGGAAGAGGTGCACAAAACTAAACTCACAGGTTCCAATAACTGACACATTTGGTTTGGTTTTATCTTTTTTTCCCCTCATTTCTCACATGTATCGGTGTGAGATTACGCTAATTAACCACAAACAAAATTTCACAATGAGTGTCGATAATTCTGGAACTGTATGTGAATATCTGAATATTTGCTCCCCCTACTGCGCAACTGTCGCAACGACAGACGAGACGTAAAACAAAACTAATATTAATTCGTGGTGATTTTAAAATTCATATAATTAAATAATATTTGTTTATTAATTGAAATAATGCACTTGTGATGTTTAGTTCCAAATGCGCCACACGCAAAAATAAGTAAGTATACTACCTATTATCCCTTCAATATTACCCTTCAAACCCAAACTATATAATATAAAATAATAACTAGAATTATGATCGTGTTTGGATGGTGCAGCCACAATTCTCCAGCTCACCAACATGAAGACCCCTCAGGTTCAGGTCCCAGTCACGGTGCCTTGCATACATACATGATTGGCTGGTTTTGAACCCCAGCCTGGGTTGGCATCATGAAGGTTTCTGTCCCTGCCCTGGGTGTGCGTCCACATAATGAATACTTCAACCAGATGAAATGTCTTAGTTTACAAGCATAACCAGCAACCAGTAAGACCTCTAACCAGTATAGACCAGCTTGGACAAGCATCTCATGCTAATGACCTGCATTCCAGTGGCCACAACACAATATGCTTGGTCTTCGCTGGATTTTTTAGCAGAGAATCTGTGTGTAACCTCTTTTTTATTAATTTATGTATTTATAATATAGAATAGATAATAGTTTGATTAAACGAGAGAAATCGTGAAATTACAAATGATGCAGGACAGCTGAAACAGAACGCGAAAGTGTCTCAAACTCAGTATCTGAAGCTCTGCATACTACCTTACTACACAGAATAGTACGCCAGCTAGGGCAAGGACACCGCAGAACTCTAACACTAAATGTAGTATGGTAGGATACAGCCTCCTAGCCACGCCTTCTTCGTATTCATTGGTCATCCAGTCTACAACTTGAACGCGTCACATTTACAGTCTTATAAATACCACTGACAAGCCACTGCTTTTCCTCAGAACGGTTAATTTTGAATTTGGGTGACGGTTGTAGCTAACGGGTCCGCTTAACGAGACTGTATATCGTATATCAGTTGGTTTTTTAACATTAAAATATGCTTATAACTGCGCATTTTCAACAGATTATCGTCTTGTACGTCCAAAATTGCAAAGAATTTAATTAAGAATAACATTTTTATTGAGTTTAAGGAGTTGTGGACGTCGGTCCATCTGTGAGGGAGAAGTCTCTCAGTGGGCTTTACTACAGAAGAGAGACTTAAATACAGGTCAAGGTAAGTATATTATTATCATTACTATTTATATTATTATCATTACTATTGATATTATTATTATTATTATTAGTAGTAGTAGTAGTATAACCCTTATTAATGCTTAAAGCTGACAGTTTCAAATTGCATCTTATTATAGCTGACGTGTTCTGTGATGTTTATTAATACACCACAACCTACATTTCTGTTGTTCTGTTGTTTTTTATTAAATAAATTTTTAATAATTGAAAACCGTTTTTGTGCATTGCATGTTTTTATATTAATATTTACACATTTGTGTTTTTCTCTGTCTTAGTTTTGTAATATTTATTTTCTATGATTGACATGTGAACTTTAGTTGTTTATTGATTATGTCGGCTGAACTAACAAGTTGTGTAATGATTTATTTTAAATGCACCTATAAGCCCCTTAATCCAACGTCACACTACTGAACTGCGACTTTTTTAAATGCAATATCTAGATATATAATATGTTAGTTTGTATTTACTGTCTGCATAATATTTCTCTGTTTTATTGCTCTGCAAAACGTCACATGTTTTTATCTGTTTAATTCAGTTTTTGCTAGTATGGATCTATTGGTTAATGACTAGGGACCTACACTGTGTAATAACTTAATGGTCAATTAATAATTGGGGAATGTCAGCATTATGGATCAGTGTCACCCCCCGTTACTGACTACTGACACTCAGTACTGCATCAGTACCTCCATACGACTGTCCCCAGTACTTCAAATCTAGCTGATGATGATCACTGACATGGACACGAACGGAAAGCCAGTGGCAGTTCGCTTGCTCGCTAGTGTAGAGACCCTTGGTTCGAGTCCTAGCAGCACCTTCCAGTAAGGTCGGGCATCACATAGGCATGCATGTCTGTGCCTGAGGGATCAACCCCAGCTCGGGGACGTTTTTTTCTTAGGGAACCAACCTATTTATAAAGAGTTTGGGATCCAAAATGATCCACTAGTGTTTTTGTAAGGTCTCAGAACCTAATAGACTTTTCTTAGTGGTTCGTGTGTACTCTCTATAGTTTTGTGCTCAACTCCTTTTATTTAGAAAATAAAGGCAGTACTTCCAGTGCTGTTGATTGGGCCTATACACATCTTGTCGTACCTTAAAACATAAACGCTTAAAATGAATTAAGTGGACGTCATGAAATCACACCAACTGTACATCATTGGGCAATACAATGCCTAATGGTAAATGATTACACATCACGTTTGGCTCGGGTACTTCATATTCATGATGTTCCATTGACAGGTTTATTAGTTATATGAACTAATTGTTCCGTCCTAGACTTGGGCAAGTATCCGGCACTGAACAGCAGTATCAATTTAATAAGGTCAGAAAATTAACAGTGAAGTTAATCCATCAGTGTCATTTCAGTTTTAAAGCTGGTTACTGTCAAAGATGCTGGAAATATTTCTCATAGATTTTGGTCCATATTGACCCGATTGGATATAGCATGACGCAGTTGGTGCAGATTTGTCGGCTGCACATCTGTGATGAGAAATCTCCCGTTCCACCACATCCCAAAGGTGGCTCTATTGGGTTTGAAATCTGATTTGTGGAGCCACTGAATGAACTCACTGTCATTGGTCAAGAAACCATTTGAGATGATTCAAGCTTTGTGACGTGGAGCGTTATCCTGCTGAGAGTAGCCATCAGAATGATGGTACATAAAGGGATGTTGCATTCAGAGATGCTCTTCTGCGTACCATGGTTATAAACGAGTGATTATTTGAGGTAATGTTACCTCTATCAGATCAAACCAGTCCTGGCCCACTTTCCTCTCCCCTCTCACCTCTGGCATCAATGAGGCATTTCATTTCACCCAGAGAACTGCTCTCTTTCGGACAATTCTCTGTAAACCCTAGAGATGATGCTGTTGTGTGAAATTCCCAGTAGATCACCAGTTTCGGAAAACTACTCCGTGCCATGTTTAAAGTCACTTTAAATCGCCCTTTCTTTCTTCCCCATTCTGATGCTCGGTTTGAACAGGTCATCTGACCATGTGTACAGGCCTAAATGCACCGAGTTTGCTGTCCATGTGAATGGGCTGATCAGATATTTGTGTTTTAAGTAGTAGTGGAACAGGTGTAACAAAGGTGGCTTGGTGAGCATATGTATGCTATAATAAACTATATTTTCACTACTGCATGTAAGCACATGCTGGTCCAGGGTTCAAAAATCCCTCTGTGCCACGTTGCCACTGTTAGGTCTTTGATCAAGAACATTTAACAGACAACTGCTTGGATTGCATGATTATATCAGTTGCAAAGTCACTCTCGATAAGGATGGCTGTGTCTGAGAGAGGGGGGAGATGGTCGGGCGATCATCCCCTCTGCTGCAGCAGCAAAGACCCAACTCCGATTGATTGGAGTCCCATCCATGCCTTCACACCTGCAATATGAGATTATGCCCCCCATGACTCTGAACAGGGAAGGGAAAATGGTTTAAAACATGAAAAATCGGATAAAATGGGTAGCTAAAGTGAAACGTAAACTTGACATGTCTTTGGTGTGTTTTCGATTTTATATGGCGTCGACAGCATGGACTTCCTTTTGCTTGAAGTCTTGTTTAGAATCACATTGTGTTTCTAACTTTGGCAAAATTGATGATTCTAACAAAAGTTAAAAATGGCCGTTACAAGAGCTACAAAATCATTAAGGTCTATATTTGTGGGACCCTTTTGCCCATGTATCATATAGTCAATGTTCTCAGCCAGTCTCTGGCGAAAAGAAAGAGTCCCCAGTGTTAAGGCCCGAAGAACCAAGAACACTGTGGTCTTGAGGACGGACTCTAATCCCTTCTAATCCACAACACTAATCAGTTTTTACCTGCACATCCCCATGATGTAATGAATCATTGGCTATACGTTTAGTCTTGCCCCATTTTGTGGTCACCTCATTTGAAACGTATTTGACGGCAGTTCTGGCTGCACACTGGGGATATTTTTTTGAGCGTTTAATGTTTTTGCAGATACTGGTTCAAGTTTACTTCCTCATATCAAATCTCTAATCTTGGTATGCCTTAAACTAAACAAACTCCCTGCTTATGACTGTACATTGTCTCAGACGTGAACAAAGTGAAGTGCCTCTGCCTCTGCTTATCACGTACTCTGGTTTCTCAGCGCTTCATATTTTAGGTATTTTCAAGATTACACGCTCTAGGTGTGCGATATAGGACTTATTTGGGTATATATTGCGTGTCGTAGCTTTGCATGTTTAACGTTTCTCTCTCTGCTTTCCTTGCCAGGCAAACTGCTGTGTATCTGTAATTTTAGGATTGAAAGACGCCAAGCCCTGAAGAAAACAGACTATCTGCTGTCGCCACGAAATGTCCTATCCGTATACTGTTATATGTAAATTAAGTTTATTGCTTTAGATATTGAACAGTGACCGGGTGGACGTTTTTACGGTTTGAGAGTTGCTTTGGTCATAACTCCCAAACTTAATCAGTGAGGACCTGCATTTATTCAGGAGGGCTTGGCTGTTGATTAAATAAAGAGGATGCGCGTGGAAGTGGAACACGTGCTAATTAGTCTTTATTTTATAGTAGTTATACAAGCATGTAGCCAGAGGGGCCCTGGGTTTGAGTCCCAGTGGTGCTTTCTGACATGCAGACACAGTTCGACTGTGTCTGTGCGGCATGGAGCCATGTCCCAGTGACCCCCTACCAAGCGTCGCAATGGACTGGATCATGCTTCCGCCTATACCCTGTATTTTTTGGGGATACATGCTGGAGCAGCCGCGAACCCTGACCAGGAAAGTGGGGTTAAAAACTAGGAATGGGGTCCAATCCTATATCGGCATCAGGTTTCGATATTGACGTCATTGACCCATCGGTTTTCGACCAGATCCACCTACGGACTATATTCCATTCCATATCTTACCATGAACATGCGGCAACTTCAGTCTGCAACTGATTGAGCAAATAGTATTAGCCTGAATGGTTTAAGTAAAAATGTCGAGGGTTAAGGGCCCTTGCTCAAGGACCCAACAGTGGGATTTTGAACCCTGGACCTGCTAGTCCATAGTCAAGTACCTTAACCTACAAGCCACACGGCGTCCACGCATGGTCATCCAGTCAGTCCATTTTTATAACTGCTTAATTCAATGAAACTTAACCGGCCAGCACAGGGCATGTGCTGGGGACCCCACCCTAGGACAAAGGTGCCAATCCATCACAGAAGACACACTGGGACACACACAACTGTAGCCAAATCAGTGAAACATGCCCAATACATCAGTGCTGCCAGTCACACGCGTGTATCATCAATCAACTTCCTGTCCTGCAGGCATGGTGAACAGCCAAGCGGCAGGCGGCGCTGGTTGCCAGTCACGGGCGTGCGCGGGCTGTGGAGGGCGAATTCGCCGACCGTTTCTTGCTCTTCTCCATGGAGCGCTAAACTGGCACATCCGCTGCCTGAAGTGCTCCGTGCTGCCAGGCTCAACTGGGCGAGAGATTGGCACCACCTGCTACAGCAAAGGGGGCATGATCCTGTGCAGGAGCGACTACAATCAGGTCAGACATACATCAGAGTCGTCATGTGACCTGTGATGATGCATTACCAAGTGTTTAGTAATTAAACTACAGTGCTGGAGCAATAGTCTTAGGCCAGTTAGATTTGTTGTTTTAGCCACATATAAAATATATGGACCCCAAAAATGAAAAACTTGTCACCCCATAAGACCAAGATCTTCCGCTTCTTCGGACTGTAGAAGGGTCAAACTTGGCATCCCAGTGAAGTTGCCAGATGCTGCTATTGCTCAAGTGTAAGAGGAGGAAACAATAAATACTTGTTTGTTCAGTTTGTAATACAAATGTCCTGTATTTTCTGGTTGTAATCTAATAAAGAGACATTTTATATGGCCACTGTACCAGTGCTAAAACTGGTATATCTAAACTAATGGTGGCCTAAGACTTTTGCACCGCACACTACATTCTTGAAACTTTGCATTGTGATTCCTGAGACTTTAAACCTCAAGATCATTAAGTACACCTGCTGCTCCAGTGCACTTGCATTTTGGTATCATTTGGTAGGTATTGCCGGTATAAATTGAGGCAGGAAAAAGTGTCACTGCATTTTTTTCCCCACTGCTTTTCAATGTCGGCGTCGGCTGGTACCAGTTATGTCAAAATGGCATTAACTGGCCGGACGACCACTAAGTTCTGCTCCTATATTACAAGTTACTATAAAACTCAGATCAGCTTGGGTCTTGACGTGTTGCCGTACAATACATCTACTGTGAGTGTGTCGACACGTTTTTCGGTCATCGATCTCTCTGTGGCTGAAACGTCGCTCTCTAGCACAAACTGTTCTCCAGATAACTGGCGTGTCTCTTTCAGGTTGTTTGGCCACACAGGTGCGTGCAGTGCCTGCGGGCAATCGATCCCTCCCAGTGAGATGGTGATGAGGGCGCAAGGCAACGTCTACCACCTCAAGGTAAGAGCCACACCTAGGCGGCACAATCAGAAATATTTCCCATCGTCCCGATCACATGCAAAGCAGAGCTCTGAAGGGGCAGATTCTCAGCAGGAAAATGCTGGAAAGTGAATGATTCTTGCAAGCTAGAACAAACCGTGGCCAAACTGGTTTCCCACAAGAGAACTGTAGTTCTGTACATGGAAGAGCATGTCGTGCTCAAACAGAGCTTCTCAAAGCTGATATGTAGATTCCAGTCATGTCCTGCATATACAGTGGGGCAGAAAAGTATTTAGGCAGCCACTGATTGTGCAAGAGAGGTCTGTAATTTTCAGCATAGGTACACTTCAACTATAAGAGACAAAATGAGAAATGTTTTTTTTAAAGAATTTAATTGCAAAATCATGGTGGAAAATATAAGTATTTGGTCACCCACAAACAAGCAAGATTTCTGGCTCTCACAGACCTGTAACAACTTCTTTAAGAGGCTTCTTCTGTCCTCCACTCATTACCTGTATTAATGGCTCCTGTTTGACCTCATTACCTGTATATAAAAGACACCTGTCCACAACCTCAAACAGTCAGACTCCATACTCAACCATGGCCAAGACCAAAGAGCTGTTTGAAGGACACCAGGAAAAAAAAAATTGTAGACCTGCACCAGGCTGGGAAGAGTGAGTCTACAATAGGCAAGCAGGTTGGTGTGAATAAATCAACTGTGGGAGCAAGCAATTGTAAGACATACAAGACCACTGATAATTCTCTCCACGATCTGGGGCTCCATGCAAGATCTCATCCCGTGGGGTCAAAATGATCATGAGAACGGTGAGAAAAAAATTCCCAGAACTACACAGAGGGACCTGATGAATGACTTGCAGAGAGCTGGGACCAAAGTAACAAAGGCTACCATCAGTAACAACACTACGCTGAGAGGGACTCAGATCCTGCAGTGCCAGGCGTTTGTCCCCTGCTTTAAGCCAGTACATGTCCAGGCCCGTCTGAAGTTTGCCAGAGGAGCATATGGATGGTCCAGAACAGGATTGGGAGAATATCATGTGGTCAGATTAAAACCAAAAATAGAACTTTTTTGTTAAAAACTCAACTCGTTGTGTTTGGAGGAAGAAGAATGCTGAGTCGCAGCCCAAGAACACCATACCTACTGTGAAGCAATGGGGGTGGCATAAACATCATGCTTTGGGGCTGTCTTTTTGTTTCTGCAGAGGGGGACAGGATGACTGATCCATGTTAAGGGAAGAATGAACGAGGCCATGTATCGTGAGATTAAGCCAAAACCTCCTTCCATCAGTGAGAGCATTGAAGATGGAACGTGGCTGGGGCTTCCAACATGGACAATGATCCCAAACACAACCGCTCGGGCAACGAAGGAGTGGCTCCATAAAAAGCCTTTCAAGGTCCTGGGAGTGGCCTAGCCAGTCTCCAGACCTCAGCTCCATAGAAAATGTGTGGAGTTGAAAAGTCCGTGTTTGCCCCAAAACATCACTGCTCTAGAGGAGATCTGCATGGAGGAATGGGCAAAATCCCAGCTACAGTGTGTGGCCACCTGGTGAAGACTTACAGGAAATGTTTGATCTCTGTCAATTGCCAACAAAGGTTATGTTGCAAAGTATTGAGTTGAACTTTTGTTATTGACCAAATACTTATTTTCCACCATGACCAAGTCTTTAAAAATCCTACAATGTGATTTCCTGGATTTTTTTCTCATTTTGTCTCTCATAGTTGGAAGTGTTAGCTGATGACAAAATACAGATTTGCATTTCCTGCATCCCATCATTTATCTAATTGACAGTCTGGCTTGGGTGCGGACTGGGAATGTCATGACGATCCATATAAACTTTGTTCTCTACAGTGTTTCTCCTGCGCGACCTGCAGAAACCGCCTCGTCCCCGGTGACCGCTTCCACTACGTCAACGGCACCATCTTCTGCGAGCACGACCGACCCAGTGCCACCCTTCTTGGCGCCCACCTGCAGGGTAACGCTGTACTTCCTGACCAAAAAGTGAGTGAAAGTCTTCAGTTCGGACTGTCGGCTTCTTAAAAACGTTCAGGTTTATGCACCAAATGGCTACTTTTATGTGTCACCATACTGAGCAGTTCTGACCAGGCTGTTTATGCACACCAAGCTCACGGATCTGATGAACATCTCTGTGTAATGGGATTCAACAATAACATTTGGTGCAAACGTTACCACGAGTCCTGCCGATCCATAACCAGGAGGTTAGCTTTAGGTTGCCATGCAGTTTTTAATAAGTCGAAAATTGTTGCAAGGGCCAAAAAGTCTGAGTCTCCTAATTCAAATGCTAGTAGTACCACGCAAAAGTATGTAGTAGACATGCCCCCACACGCGGACAAAAGTATTGGGACACGTACAAGGCCAAAAGTATTTGCATAATCTTTCCGTTTGCCACATTTCAAGCACTGTTGTAGTCCCTTCAGGAAATGCAGATCTAGTTTCTCTTATCGTCTTTAACTGATGCCATATTTCTGCAGGTCTGCTGAAAGCCCTCTGCATCCCTGTCTCATATCTCCGGCCTCGTAGTCCTCAGCATGCACTGCTTGTACACTCGCTCCCGGAATGGTCCGAGGACACCTCCATCTACATTCTTCACCCCGCCGAAGAAGCTCCATACAGACTCTGATCGGTCCCAGGAGGTACGATATTCCCGATGTCTCTCAGACTCGTGCTTAAATTCTGATGGAACGATTTCACAAACGGAGGACTTCACACAGAACTGGAGCATCTACTGTCTGAACAGTCACCCTAAGGATCTATAAATGGCTTCGTCTTTAAGCAGTGCTCGTGCTCTTATTTTTATTATCGCCTCTGGTTTCCGTGGGCAGCAGAATCGCGGCAGGAACTCTGGGACGTGGTTTTAAGTGGACATGTAAATAGTTTTTATACGGTGACGTGCTGCCATGCAATCCTGTCTTCAATATGTGACCTTTATTTAAAGCGATATACAATAAATGTTTAAATGATCAGACCTGGGTCCGTCACGTGGCCGACGGTGCTTAAGGTTTATTGCTGTTTGTTCATGTAGTGATTAGCTTCACTCCCACTGGCGCAAACCAGATTACCCAGAGGACTCTGTAAGCTCGGACCATTACAGAAGCAATTAAACGTGTGCGGGGAGCGTGCGCGTTTGAGTGCGCTATCCACGCTTTGCGTTTGCACTGGGGAGGCTGAACCATGCTCTGATCCCGTGTTTGAATTTAATAAAGTCTAATCTGCCGCCTTGCTAATTAAGAGCGACTCGCTGCTTTCGATTCAACGCCTGAAAACAATTGTGCGCGTTAAGTGTTTACCGTGTCGCGATCGGGGCACGCGACGCGGATTCATCCTAGGCCTCCCTTCGCCCTTCACTAAGCTTCTATGGTTTATTTACTTCCAAAGTAGTCCAGTGGCGTTAAAGAATAGCTTTTCACATTTCAGTACGTTTCCTTGTTGGAGGCCACACTGGTTTATGATGGAAAACTGGACGCAACTGATATTCTTAGTCCTGTGTGCAGTTGCTTTACAACTTCTTTGTATTAGAAAAAGAAATAAGCGTCTGAGACACTAACCAATCGGAAAACCTTGGTTACAGTATTCCTGCTTGTAAGAAAGACATGTTAATGTACAGTACTGTGCAAAAGTCTTAGACCACCATTAGATTTGCTGTTTTAGCCATGGTATAATGACCATATGTAACATTCACAATGATTTGTCACTCCATAACACTTTTTTCCCCACTGATCTTCATTCCAATCCTTGTGACCTTTAGAAGATCTTGGCCTTTTCACCATGCCCTTATAGTTTCTTGGCTGTTACACTCCCAAAAAGACCTTTGCTGATCAAGCTACTTCGGACCGTAGAAGGGTCAAATATTGGCATCCCGATGAAGCTGCCAGATGCTGCGATTGCTCAAGTGTAAGGGCCAAACTAGCCTATATAAGCTAAAACAAGTAGTAGTAGCACGCCGGTGAGTAGTATGGCATCGCCGAACAGCATGCTGGGTAAAGCTCGCTAGCTAGCCGGGTAGCATAACATGCTTGACAGCCTAGAAATAGCCTGTTAACAGCTGGGATAGGGTCCGTCAGATTCAAGAACAGAACACAGAAATGGATTATAAAGCAAGTGAGATCGGAGAACTAAAGTTTGACAAAGCAAACAAAGTCAGAGAGGATAAAGCAGCCCCTGATATATTATTTTATGGAGCATTCAGTGAATTTCTAATTTTATACATATACATACACTGCCTGGCCAAAAAAAGGTCACCACCTGGATTTAACTAAGCAAATAATTAAATAGTTAAAAAAGAGCCTCCCATCAGATAATTCCTGCATTGGTGATGTTTCAGCTGGCAGCAAGTTCTTTAAGCCTAACTGATGCAGTGAGGAGCTTCTCATTTGTTAAACAACCATGTTGAAAGACCCATCCTGTGCTTGTGGAAAAGATGGATCAGTTTCAGAAGGGTCAGATTGTGAGAGAGTGGTTCAGGGAGCATGAGCCACCATTATCACACATGGATTGGCCACCACAGAGTCCAGACCTGAACCCCATTGAGAATCTTTGGGATGTGCTGGAGGAGACTTTGTGCAGTGGAACAAATCTCCCATCATCAATACAAGATCTTGGGGGAAAATGAATGCAACTCTGGACAGAAATAAATGTTGTGACATTGCAGAAGCTTGTGGAAACAATGCCACAGCGAACACCTGCCATAATCAAAGCTAAAGGTGGCCCGATTAAATATTCTATGATATTCTATGTACTCCTGACAGTAGAGTAAGCTACAAACCTATATAAAAGCCTGTTGCCCACACCCCACCCCCTATTTTTGGTCATACCCCCTAGCGCTAATGTAGCGGGCCTTCATCAGTTTCCAATAGGCAGACTTTAGTACTGTTGCTACTCTCCCTAGGAAGGAGTCCTGCAAACATCCCACCAACAACACATGGAAAGAGAAAGGGTAACAGGGTAACAGCAATAGACGGACAGGCATCACTAGGACCTGCTAAAGTGTCTGTTCCTGAAAACACTGCATCTGGATGTTCAGTACAGTGATCAGTGGACAGATGTAGAACCTTTTTGCAGTAATGCTCAAAACGTCTTTTATCCCAGCTGTGAAGCATGGTGGAGGAAGCACGATAGTTTCACACTCGCCTGAATAGTGTGCTATTGTGAATGGAACAATACGTTCTAAGTAGGATACTTTACAGGACAGTCTTAGGGTATGGGTCCATCATCTGAAGCTTATATATGTCAGATGATGGCACAAGACCATGAGGAAAACAGATGGCGTGCAGACCTGAGACCTTCAGAGGCTGTGGTGTGACCTGAAGAGCCCTGAATGTGAATGATTAATCAGCATTTTCATCTTGGCCGAACATCAGGCCATGTTAATGCTGAAATCCAGATTATTCCCAACGGTTCCCAAAGTTGTTCTTTCAGCTGTACATGCGTGACGTAGATTAAGCCTGAATGCAGGTTGTAGGAGCAGTTTCGAACCCCTTTTCCAGCATCAGGTCAAAAACTGATCAGTTATTTCTGCCACAATCGATCGAAATCTGGTTCATCCGTTAATACCGTGATGTTCATATCTCATGGTATAAAAAGCCCTGCACAGTTTGAGCTTCGGCTCGCACGCTGTGTTCAGACAAGTCGAGCCTCATCTGCATATTGCTAATTAGCCAGGCATATTCAGATGCCAATTAGCAGGTCTGAGAGAAAAAGCTTCTTAGCCTGACGAGCTTTATCCTCGGATAGGAGGAGGGGGGAAAAAGTTTGCAGGTGTATGGATTGCTGTGCAGCTTCTGTCGTGGAGAAAAAAAGTGTTTATGCTTACTAATTAATCATATTAACACATGCAAATGAGTCTAATTGCCGGAGCTTCCGCGCCTCATGCTGTGAACGAGAGAGAGAGCCTGGTAAAGATTAAAAAGTTTAAAACCAGCCAGAAAGATTTTGCAGATCGATACGTCTTTATATACAGTAGTCGTCCTCTAATCCTTCATCAGTGCTCACGGGATGCTGGTGACTGGACATTTTTGGCCGTCAGCAGTAACACTGAGGCGTTTAAAAACTCCAGCAGCACTGCTGTGTCTGATCCGCTCACGCCAGCACAGCACACACTAACACCAACACCACATCAGTGTCAGTGCAGTGGTCTGAATGATCCACCATCCAAACAGTAGCTGATCTGTGCTGGTGCTGTGGGGGTCCTGACCATTCGAAAACGGAGGATGAAGAGAAACAGATGGACTACAGTCTCATTACAGAACTACAAAGTCTGTATTTTAATTGGAGATGATAAAATGGATAACGAGTGTAGAAACAAGGAGGCGTACCTAATAAAGTGTCCGGTGAGTGTACCGCGTACAGAATTTGCACTCATTTCCTCATCTATGTGAATCCTGAGGATGTTGTGCAGTATTGTATAGAATGTTGTACAACACGTTTAGCTGAACCGGTTTCTACGAAACAGCCTGCAGGTAAACGTATCAGTTACGCCTCATTTGGCTCGAGTTAGAGGAAGGTCTGGTCCATCTAAAACGTTTGATCCCACGTCTGCCGTCCAGCTGCTGCGGGTGAAAAGACTGAGGTGTTCTCTTAAGGTGAGGGGAGACAACCCACCAATTCAAGTACCTTGGGTTCCTGATCATGAGTGTTGCCAACAGACAGGACGAGCCCAAGTGGACCGAGTCAGCGGAAGCAGATTTGAGGACACTGTTTACCAGTTGTGTATCTTGTCTGTGGTCAGGACCGAAAGAATCACAGTCACAGATACAAGAAGCACAAATGAGGTCATTCCATGCAAGGTTCCTGGGTGTACTCTTGATAGATTGCTGCTCCTGGAGATCTAAAGGTGCCAGTTGAGGTGGTTTGTGCATCTTACAAGGACGCCACTTCTGCCAGAGCCATTCCAAGCACATCCCTCAAGACCCGGGAACCGCTGGAGGGACTTCAGGGGATCTGTGACCGGGGATGGAAAAGTCAGGGCTGACCTTCTTACCCTGTTGCCAACTCGACTCGCAACATAAAGTGGAAGAAATGGATGTAAAATGCATGAACATTTACAGGTGTGGTTGTCCACCTTGTAGCCATTTTAGCTTTCATTATCCCGGCCCTTTCATTATAATGGCCCGGATTCATTAAGGGCTTGTATATGCCCTTAATGATCTGATAATGATTGGATTTCTGTAGTTATCTGATTTTTCAAGGGGTCATGTACACAGCATACTCCGATCTAGAGATCAGATTAAGAAATCCAATAGTGAGCTGTATTTTACGCCAGTAATCGGAGTACTCGCAGCATGTATACCAGTTACCCATTATAATCGGGGTTTTCAGTCTACGCATGTGCAAAAGCCTTCCCCCATGGTTGCCAGGTCTGCATATTTCTAAAGACTTGGTTTTATTTGGCGTCCTCCCCCCCGTTTTGGAGGCCCCAGAAATAGCACATGTGTGTCAAATATGACGTAAAGGTTCGGATGTGGGCCACTTTTGCCTGCTGTGTGAACGTTCGGATTTGATTTCTGTTACCACTCCTACTGATAGACGCCTGAGAACCTCACAGTTCTGATAAAACGTAAAACGTTCAACATTTCAGAAGTTCGTTCCAGGTGGCACTACAAAGTACTTCATTAACGAGGCTCTGTCTCCTTCCAAGACTGGAACTTTCTGGAAGACGTTCTCCGCGGTGACAGGCTCCCGATGAGGGGGCGCTTGGCGGGCCCGACGCGTCACACAAACACACACTTGACAACTGTGAACTTAGCCGAGCTGAGAATGTCAGAGAAGGAGAGACGGAGGGGTGGGGGGGCTCGGTCGGCCAATCAGAAGGCTTTGAATAATTAAGGCGATCGGCTTAATTAGCTCAATTACGTTAATTTGACCACGGAACATGGCCATATGGTGAAAGGAAACAAAAGAAGGGGGAACTAATTAAAAGTAAAATAATGAGGATTTTAATTAAGCTTCTCCCCAGACGTGGGTGAATGGGGATCTGGAGCAGGAGAGAGTAATTAAAGTAGTGTAGCGCTGGCAACATTTCTCCCCTGTTATCTCTCACTCTCTCTCGCTTGCTCGCTCTCTCAGAACTGTGAGGGCTCAATCGGTCTAATTAAATCTGTAAATAAATTAGCTACATGGAAGCCTGCTCGAGTTGACACCCCACCCCGCCTTCCCCCCCACGCACTTGTCTATAGCTGTCCTTCATTTGCAGAGGAGCATGACAACAGGGTGGGGTTGAGTTCTGCTACAGATTTGTTTTTCACCTGATGTTGTTGTCGATGAAGTGGCCGTGGACGGCCCGAGTTGACTGGGGATTAAAATTAGACTCAAACGAACGTCAGATTTGTTTCCTGCTCATGTTTTTATAGAAGCTACACTAACAAAAGTTTGTGGACTCCCAAAGTATGTCCAAAAACATAGGGATTAATGCGGAGCTTGGGGCACTGGTGTTGAACCACAAGCCTCGGCCCACACTTGGTGTTCCAATTCATCTTTAAGTTGTCTAATGCCCAGCACCCTGACAGCGGTTTGTGGTTTGTCCAATCTCAGACCACTGCTGACCAGGATCACCCACAAGTCTTGTTGTTTTGGAGATTCTCCAATCCATTCATCCGGCCATAATGTATGAGGAGTACCAAATGTTTTTTTACTTTTAGTTTATCTACATTCAGATGTGCAAATAAGTAGAGGAAAGTCATCCAACACAAACATGAGTAACTCAAACAGTCTAGTACAAACGAGCTAAGCTACAGTGGGGCAAAAAAGTATTTAGTCAGCCACTGATTGTGCAAGTTCTCTTACTTAGAAAGATCAGAAAGGTCTGTCATTTTCATCATAGCTACACTTCAACTATGAGAGACAAAATGAGAAAAAAAATCCAGGAAATCACACTGTAGGATTTTTAAAGAATTTAAGCAGGGG